>SJYT01064460.1:887579-954975 GCA_006410635.1 Cephalophus harveyi
CTTTATTTTACTTTACAATACCGTATTGGTTTTGCCATACATTGACATGAATCCACCATGGGTGTATATTAGCTCCCAATCCCGAATCCCCCTCCCACCTCCCACCCCACATCATCTCTCTGACTCATCCCTGTGCACCAGCTCCAAGCATCCTGTATCCTGTACCGAACATAGGCTTGTGCTTCGTTCTTACATGTTAGTTTACATGTTTCAATGCCATTCTCCCAAATCATCCTACCCTCTTCCTCTCCCATAGAGTCCAAAAGTCCTTTCTATACATTTGTGTCTCTTTTGCTGTCTCACATACAGGGTCATCACTGCCATCTTTCTATATTCCATATATATGTGTCAGTATACTATACATTATGGCAATTTTTAAAATCTCCTTTACTTTCTGTTCACCTCAGACACTGGAAGAAATTATACTTTTATCAAAAGCAAAAATGAAGTCAAATGTTAATATAGGTAAAAAACTAAAATTTGTAAACAGAGTATTCATTTAATTATGAACTACAATATGGATACTAATAAACCAGTTAATTTTTACCATAAGGTTTTTTAAATGTACTTATCACATAAAGCATTATACCATTTCTACATTATTTTAACTTAAAAAAAAAAGTCATTAGGAACAGAAATCAAAATAGTAACATACTGACTGAAGACGCTCTTTAGCCTCCAGAGTTTTCCTGTTCACGACAGCCAATGTTCCAGGATAAGATCGATCATAGCTTGCTGGCCCTGGACCATCTGAAATAAACTTCTTAAAACGCTTTTCCCGGTTTTGTAGACTTTGGCCTCCTTTTATATTACACTAAATTGGACAGGAAAAACATGAATTAAAAGAAACACTTTTAAATCAATATCTATTTGATAAATATTACATATTAATATGAACATTAATAGTTTTAAAACTCAGTCTGAGAAAGTTAAGGCTCTTGACTGAAGACGGTTCTCTAATGAGAGACATTAATAAGAAAGGATGACAATACAGCTGTCAGTTTTAATGCCAAACTCAAACTAAAACTTGCTGTACTTTGAACACTCAAAAAGAATGCAACACTCAGTTTTAAAACAGAAAGCAAAGATAAAGGAATCTCCAAAGCTATGGAGCAAGAATAAAGAGTGCATGTTTGTTTATAGGTCTCTGGAGAATTTATACCTCTGAAATGAGATTAATGCTCATACTGCAGGGGGAAAGAAAGCCTTCCAATCTTGTTTAGGATTAATTATTTTCAGGAATAACACTTTGGACATTTCCAGGGATGTTTATGCAGTTTTACTGGCAACAGCTTGGTTTTATGCTCAGATTAGTTGTAAACACTGTTTATTGCAGGGAGAGTCCTGGAAGGAATCTTCCGTGACTCTCCATGTCACAAATCTGGATTCTCTAGAATCAGAAAGTTATCAACTGGCTAAAAGCCAGCTAATTCAAATAAAATTCCATCATACTAGTTTCAATAAACAGTCACAGTTCAGTCATTTCTAAGATGATTCATATTAATAGTTGTTTGCATCTGATTGATCAGATATGTTTTTTTAAGTTATTAATTTACCAACAGACTTTTTCACATTATATGTTCACGTCAGTTATTCACAATCACTATTGACTGAGCATATCTCTAGTTTGCACCTTATTAGGCTTTATTCTGGAGAAGGCAATGGCAACCCACTCCAGCACTCTTGTCTGGAAAATCCCAGGACAGAGGAGCCTGGTATGGTTGCAGTCCATGGGGTCGCTAAGAGTCGGACACGACTGAGCGACTTCACTTTCACTTTTCACTTTCATGCATTGGAGAAGGAAATGGCAACCGAGTCCAGTGTTCTTGCCTGGAGAATCCCAGGGATGGGGGAGCCTGGTGGGCTGCCGTCTATGGAGTCGCAGAGTCAGACACGACGGAAGCGACTTAGCAGCAGCAACAGCAGCAGGCTTTATTCAGAGTTTAAAAAATACACAACAGAGTTCTTTTGGTAAAAAAAAAAAATGAGTCAAATTATTCTTAGATATTCAATTCACTACTTGATTACTGATTTAATAAGATCACAATTCCTGTGTTTAAAGAATTTGGATCTATAACGGTAGACATTAATGATTTTGTAAAAACTCTAATAAGTTAAATTATAAAATAAAATCATGTGAAGAGAAGATCTCCAAATTTTCATTCGTTGACAGTCATTAGTATAGTCTCTAAGATCTGACATTTCAAACTGAATTTGAATTTATATTGAATACTTCAACAAAAGTTTAGATAGCTCTAATCTGATTTTTTTAACTGCATACAAATTAACCAAGATATGTTTCATACTATTCATAACTACCAATTCTACAAATTTTACAAGAGTTTACAAAGGAAACTTCCATATGTCAGATAACTGAGTCAAAATCATATTCAGTTCAGTTCAGTTCAGTCGCTCAGTCGTGTCGGACTCTTTGTGACCTCATGAATCGCAGCACGCCAGACCTCCCTGTCCATCACCAACTCCCGGAGTTCACTCAGATTCATGTCCATCGAGTCGGTGATGCCATCCAGCCATCTCATCCTCAGTCGTCCCCTTCTCCTCCTGCCCCCAATCCCTCCCAGCATCAGAGTCTTTTCCCATGAGTCAACTCTTCACATGAGGTGGCCAAAGTACTGGAGTTTCAGCTTTAGCATCATTCCTTCCAAAGAAATCCCAGGGCTGATCTCCTTGCAGTCCAAGGGACTCTCAAGAGTCTTCTCCAACACCACAGTTCAAAAGCATCAATTCTTCGGCACTCAGCCTTCTTCACAGTCCAACTCTCACATCCATACATGACCACAGGAAAAACCATAGCCTTGACTAGACGAACCTTAGTCGGCAAAGTAATGTCTCTGCTTTTGAATATGCTGTCTAGGTTGGTCATAACTTTTCTTCGAAGGAGTAAGCGTCTTTTAATTTCATGGCTGCAATCACCATCTGCCGTGATTTTGGAGCCCAAAGAAATAAAGTCTGACACTGTTTCCCCATCTATTTCCATGAAGTGAGGGGACCAGATGCCATGATCTTCGTTTTCTGAATGTTGAGCTTTAAGCCAACTGTTTCACTCTCCACTTCCACTTTCATCAAGAGGCTTTTTAGTTCCTCTTCACTTTCTGCCATAAGGGTGGTGTCATCTGCATATCTGAGGTTATTGATATTTCTCCCCAAGTAATAACACATTTTACATAAACACCTGTGAGAAAGCGGTCTTAGTCTTTCTTGAGAACTGTGCTTTGTCTATGTGCTATGGTTATTTGATGAATTATTACATTGTCAGCAATCTCTCAACACTATAGGAGGCAGTCTCATGTAAAGTGTGAACCCATGCACTGTATCACATATGATAGCCTATCATTCAGCTCTAATGAGGTATATCTCTTCAATCAAAAATAAAACCTAGATTTGGACATCTATTCCTAGGCCTGGTTAACGAAAAACAAGACATAAACTATATAGGCACAGGAAATAGAGCCCCATATCTAGAACCATTCTTCTGTGTGTGTGTGTGTGTTAGTCACTCAATCACGTTCAACTCTTTGCAGCCCCACGGACTCTACACCACGAGACTCCCCCTGTCCATGTGATTCTCCAGGCAAGAATATTGGAGTGGGCTGCCAGTTCCTTCTCCAGGGCCATTCTCATGTATGAAGGAACGAAATGGTATCTATCTTGCAGAAACAGGTCTGATGCTAGAAGACAACCAGAAAACAGTGAAATTTGTATTGAATTTTTGGAATGGGAATCATCCTAGGAAATGGGATATGAACAAAACAAAGTATGTGACTTAATAGGTTAATTATCAAAGGATCAGAAGTTTGCACTTTGTAAATTTGATTCTTCTGCTTCTTTATTTTCTTAATTTTCTTTGCCTTCTTTTCTACAAAGCAAATGTCCTTTATGTTCTTTTCTACTTTTCCTCTTGAACAAAATTAACATACTTCAGATATGCTAAAGGAAACTGCTTTGCCTATAACTGGCCAAGAGCTATAAAGGCAAAAATTATGCTCCACCTCCAACTTTAGAATAATGGTCACAACCATAGCCAAAGTGAAATGACCACAAGAGGAAGAGAGAAACAGAGAAGACCAAATAGGGAGAAAAAATTTCAACTCCTAAATCTTCTGCTTTCATAAAAGCTTTAAGTATTCTACAAGTATTCTACTGCTACATTTAGCAGTGAAGGCAGGCTCTCACAAATACAACCCGCATTTTGGGTTTTTTAACATTTCATTTGAAGTCTTCAAATGATATTTACTAACTGCCCATAGAAAGCAACATTTCAATCTATGCTTCCAAAAGAAAAGTATAAAAATAAATTGTCAAATATATGCATTAATTTCCAGTAAGATTACCCCTTTATTATCTAATATATTATTTACATAACATGTAACCTATGTCACATTACAAACATGTTTCCTATTGTTGTTTAAAATGAAATGACTTTTTTCAAATAGTATGATAAATTCATGCTTCTTGAACTTTTAAAAGTTCTACAAGAATTTAACATAAAACTCCAAAACTTAACAGCAACTGTGTAAATAAGCAATAAATCATTTTTTAAAGCAAGGAAATCAATATTTTCCAGGCATTTGTTTATAGTTTTAAGGAGCAAAGTAGAGAATACTAGAACTTTTTCTTAGATCATCCATTTCACAAAAAAGCACACTTCCTTATTTCTTACTCTTGAAATCCAAGAAATGTACCCAATTGGGAATAAAATAAAATTTTACTTAAATTGTACTTTATATTATTTTACAAGAGAGTTGACTAAAATCAGTATTAAAGTAACATTCCAACATCCTGATAACTATCACATTTGACAAGTTTGAAACCTATATATTATGTATTTTTACTGTATTTCCCTCTTTGAATATTAGAATTACATATCAGGCTTAATGAGGGAAATACTGTCAGAACTAGCAAGCCCACAGACCCATGCTGGTCTGGTCTGTAAGCCAGGGAGTGGAGGCAGGAGTGACACTTCTAATGACTACATCTAATGTAACACTATTTAATGTTTTGCTTTTTGTGCTCTAGGCTCTAGCTTTCTGGAAAATTTAAGAGTTCATGGAAAAGCAAGATATGTTCCCTTGAACTGGAAGTTGAAACCACCAAGTGATCATTCAACGTTCTTTCCTACCAAGCAGAAAACAAAATAAGGAGGTTTGTGTATTGACTGGGGAAATTAATATTCTGTCCTGACTAGGACAGAAAAACAGGACTAATGAGTACCAGGAGTGTGGTAGGATGGCAGATGGGACACCCTGTAGAGCCTTCTAACTGTCGATGAAGATGCTAAGAGCAAGTTTATTTAAAGGACAAAAAGCAAGCCTAAGAACCAAGAACTCAGACACCGTAGATCTGAAGAGTCTATTCATCTCACTAAGGCTTAGAACTCCACCAGATAAAGTTTGTGTTAAAGGAACAGGGAGTGAGTAACAGAAAAATCTTAATTTATAGCCTTTTGTTCAGTTACAGAAACAGAACAGGTCCTTATATTTCCTTGCTTCATACGTCACTTTTTTTTTTTAATTTTCCCTCTATTTCTTTCCCCTTTCTATTGTAAAATGGCAACACTAATAATGGTTACATTTTACTGAAGGTTGGCCTTTTAAGGTACTATTCTAAATGCTTATTAATATATTTAATCCTTAGGAAAAAAAAAGCCTACCAAATTACTGCCGCTACTTAATAGATGAAGAAACAAAGTCCTGAAGAGACTAAGTGGCTAAGATTAAGTCTCACAGCTAAGCAAGAGACAGATTTTGAGTCTAGGTAGTCTAGCTCCAGAGCCCACACTCCTAACCACTTCTTTATAAAAGCTCATGTTATATTTACCATCAAATCTATAAATTGCAGAATAATGAAACAGGAATGTCAAGAATAAGAAGCAGTCTTAATCTAAAGATCCAGGATTCATTTAGCAGTGACACTGTAATACCATCTTTAAAGGTAGTAGCAAAACACTAATTAAAATATACAAAAAATAACTGAACTTTTAAAATTACATATATAGGAAAAAGTGTGTGTATGTCGTGTGCATGAGAGAGAGGAGAACTAGGCAATCAAAGCATGAAACGTAATGGAAATCTATTGCTTTTATCTGTCCAGCATCCCTTCTATTATTTGCTCAAAATAGCATATTTACCACTCTTGGGACAATCAAACCTACCGTATTTTGTTTTTTAAAAGGAACTTCCAAACACAAGAACCCCTGACCCAGGAATCACAGGTGTGGGTCCATAATAAAACCAGACCAGGTTTTCCCTACTGAGAATTTTAATCTTTAGTGTTGTTAGACATTTAAAAAAAAAAAAAGTGTAAGGAAGTTATGGAATTACATTATCTAATGGAAGTTTGCCATTGAATAATGCAGAAGTTCTTACTACTGAAATACCTGGAATTGTCTCAGTCCTATCCTTCTTTACTGCTTCCCTGGTAGCTCAGCTGGTAAAGAACCCACCTGCAATGTGGGAGGCCTGGGTTTGATCCCTGGGTGGGGAAGATCCCCTGGAGAAGGGAATGGCTACCCACTCCAGTATTTAGCCTGGAGAATTCCATGGACAGAGGAGCCTGGCAGGCTACAGTCCATGGGGTCACAAAGTGTCGGATACGACTGAACAGCTTTCACTTTCATTTTGTTCTTCTTTAAGACCTGTTGGAACAATTCTTCCTTCAAGTCTATGAGCCAACCAAGTACCTTACCTATAAATTTATTAGAAACCTAGTATCTGTCCTAAAAATCCATTTGATTGCTTGCAACCAAAACCCCATAACTGGTAGAAAACATTGCTATTAATAATTCAGAAGTCTAATACAAAAATTAACGCATCAACGATTGGATCTGGGCCTCCAACAGGGGAGATATAGGTCTGCTTAGGTCAGATAGGACTTACCATGACTGCAAAATGTATGTGAAAAGGGTAAAACTTGATGTTAATGATTATGAAAATACTGGAATTAAAATACTGTTTCTGACTGAGTGCAAAATGTATGTGAAAAGGGTAAAACTTGATGTCAATGATTACGAAAATACTGGAATTAAAACATTATTTCTGACCATAAATGAACCATTGAAGATTTTCTGGTCACAGATTCTTGAGACAGTATAGAAATAGGAGACAATGGCCATAGCTACAGCTTTAGAGTATAGCCCACAAACCAATTCCTGTGCCCCGTTGTTATTCTTATTCTACGTATCTTGACCATCTGCACAACTTTCATGGGCCTTAATAAATTCAGTAGCCCTATTCTCCCACTCAGGAATCTCAAGGACAATGCTTTTGTCCTATAGGTTATATAGACTAATGACAAACACCCACCAGACAATTACCATTGGACACACTTCTTTTTCTCTTATTCTATTGCAAAATACAGATTGAAAGGCAAAAGAAAATGTTATGAAGGGAAAATATAATATGGCAAGTGACACATTAGTCTATTAGAAGAAGAAAGCATGATTTTTATTAACTCAGACAGTTATAATGACTGCTGTAAATTTACCTGCTTTTCTGAAACATTATAGTGTCCTGGACCTGGAACATCTTTCTCAGTGTTAGAAACAACAGTAAAGGTACTTTCCCTGGCAGTCAAAGACAGGAATGGTGCATAGCCACCTAGAAGTAAAATCATATCATTGGCAGATAAGACAGGATTCTAATGATTTCAGAGAAAAGGCACTCAAAATATATAAAATCATTTGGTACATCAATTGCTGAGATTATATATTATCAGAACTAATGTCTAGCCACAGAAGTTGTTACATTTTAAAAATTCTATGTAAGAGTGGAATTAATAGTAGTATATATTAAATTAAGGACCTATAGAATTGAACTTACTAAACAAAGGAAAAATACCTAAAGAAAACAAAAGCTTTTTTTCTTCTAAGCATATTTGGTTGGGATGAAAATGGAAGTTCTATTTAACTGATAAAATATTTTCATTCTCAGAAGATCACAGTTTTATATGTTGGAGAAACCTATTAGTTATACAGCTTCCTTGGTGGTTCAACAGTTAAGAGTCTGCCTACAATGTGAGAGACCCGAGTTCGATCCCTGAGTCGAGAAGATACCCTGGAGAAGGAAATGGCAACCTACTCCAGTATTCTTGCCTGGAAAATGCCATGGACAGAGGAGCCTGGCAGGCTACACTCCATGGGGTCATAAAGAGTTGGACATGACTGAGCAACAAACACTTTCACTTTCTTTTAATTATACCAAATAGCATGCATGAATTTGTAGAGAGAGCCTAGACAGAAATAATTTAAAGTGAGCTTACAGTAAATAATTAATATAATGTTTCAGAGAGTTGGACATGACTGAGTTACTAACATTTTCAGCTTTACTTCCTTGCTTGGGTACATATTTGGCACTCACTATTTCTTGGATACAAGATACAAGTATAAGATTACTGACATTACTGACATACTCAGTAAATGAACTTATTACGCAGATTTAGTCTGCTGAAAGGCTGGTAAAAACTTTTTAAGAAATATATCAAGAAAATGAGCACAGTTTAAGTAACATTGATAGTCAAGAAAAAATGAGAGAAGACAGAGCAACTATATTCAACAGGTAATAAAAGGATAAAAGTGAGGACTCAAAACTTGTGAAAATCTTGTACACCTAAGGAAATGTACACTATGAGGATTTATGGCAATAATTTGTACAGTTTAAAAGCTTGCTAATCTGGACTAATAAAATATATTTTTTAAACCAAAAATAATGGTTTTTTGAGGCCCTCATGCATTAAAATGCAACTGAAATCAAGATTTGTGTAAGGTCTGAAGCACAAAAGAAGTGAATAAAATACATACTTTACCCTTAAAAAGAAACAACCTAGTGAAGCATTAAGTGCTAAAATAATTTTAAACAAGTAAAAATATCTGATGGAGAAGGAAATGGCAACCCACTCCAGTGTTCTTGCCTGGAGAATCCCAGGGAAGGGGGAGCCTGGTAGGCTGCCGTCTCTGGGGTCACATAGAGTCGGACATGACTGAAGCGACTTAGCAGTAGCAGCAGCAAAAATATCTGAAGTGCTAAAGTGCCCAGAGGGTCAAAAGGAGGGGAAGTTCTCTACAACACTGAGGTGATTCGAAAAAAATTCATGAATGACGTTAAAACTCTGGGTGTTAATTTAGTGACTGATGGTTTGAATTTGCTGTTCAAAACAAAACCAAACAAAACCACACAAGGTCCACAAGAACAGAAATCCTTAAAAGGAAGCCAAGGTCCATTTGGAAAAGACAAGGGTTGTCTGATAGAGCAGAGAAAACCAGTACAGAAGTTGAAATGTTCCAAAATGGGGTAAGCAACCAAATAACAAAATACAGATTTCAAATGAAACACACATACAGGCATACACAAACCAAGCTACAGATTATATCAAGGGAATACTGCAAACAACCAGAGAGTGTTCTTTCAAGAGGCAGAGAAATATGTCCTATAATCTGGAGAAAAGTCAATGAAAAGAAATAGATCTTGAAATGAGAAAATGGAATTAGCACAAGAAACATTACAGTATCTATTATAAATATTCTTCATATGTTCAACAAGATAGAAGAAAGATGAACATAAGGATATAAAAAAGACCCAAAGAAAACTTCTGACAGGAAAACTATACTTGAGATTAATAACTACTTTTTAACTTATTATGAGATTTATAACTACTTTTATGTGGGTTAACAAGATATTTTTTCTCAGTTCCTAATCACTTTAAAAAATAATTGTTTTAAGCAAAAATAATTTTGATTTATTGTGGCACTACAGTATATGTAAATAGAAAATATTTAGCTACAAGAGCACAGAGAATGAGATGAGGAAAACAGAAGATGTATGGCTCATATACTATACATGAAGTGGTACATTATGATTTGAAGATAGTGTTAAGTAAGAGATGTATATTGTAAACTTTAGAGGAACCACTAAAAAATAAAAGAAAGCTACAGCTAGTAAACCAATAGTAGAGATAAAAACAAAACCATCTTTTTTAAAACTCAAATCATTCAGCTATAACAGGGAAAGAAGCAAAGGGAAACAAAGAATAGATGAGAAAAATAGCAAATTCTAAGAGAGTAAATTTAAACACAACAATATTGGTAACAAAATTAAATGGAAAATGTCTAAACACCCCAATTAAAAGAGACTGTCAAACTTGATAAAAAAGCAACATCTAACTTCAGGAAGTCTATAGGAAACCCTCTTAAAACATAAAGACACAGAGATGAAAGGATGAGAAAAGATGTATCATACATCAATGCATCGAAAAAACCTGGTCTGACTAAATTAAAATCCAACAAGGCAGATTTTAGAACAATGAATACCAGGAATAAGAGACATTTCATTATGTTAAAGGGATCATTTCATCAATACGATTCAATGATCCATTAAGAAAGGCAAGGAAGTAATTGGCATTAAAAATTAGAATAGTGCTTACCAGTAGGGGAGAAGGTAAGGACTATGAATGAAAAAGAAAATTTTGCAATGACATATTTCTTTGAGTATTTACTTTTTAAGTTGTATGTTTATATTTATGTGATTTTCTGTATAAGTATTTCATCTCACAATTAAAGGTTTTGCTGTTCTTTTTTTTTAATTTAGGTGTATACAGACACTGGGATAATGTAAGACAGATATGAAACTGAAGAAAGCTAAGCTCAGGGCTAGTTCTGAGGCAGCTGTCATCAAAACATGGCAGAGATTCTAAATGAATCTATCTAAAGAAATATAAAATGAATTGCAAAATACTGAAATTCATATAAAACAGGGGGAACCTCCAATAGCCCATGTGTTCAAAAGAGATAGTGCTCACAAAATCTTCACTGAAGTTTCCCAAAATTAATCTTATAAAATCTTTCATCAATAGGTTAAAAGTTTACATAAAATACTGAGTTCAAGTAAAACCACCAGAAAATTAAAATGTTTTTACTAATAAGCTCCATAAGACAAGGGGATTATCTGCTTTATTCATAATTATATGCCTATTTACCTATGGTTTACAGTTATGGTGACCAACTGTCTCAGTTTGCCCAGGACACAGGACTGGTAGTGCTAAAATCAGGACATTCCCAGACAAACCAGGGTGGTTTGTCTGTCTATCATACTGCCCTGCACAGTAAACAATAAATGTAGATATTCTAAATTACTTCTTTAGTCATTCATTCAGCAATACTAAATGCTTTATTATGTGTCAGAGAGAGGCAATGAGAGTGTAATAACGAATAAGCTAAAACCCTGGCCTCAACTAGAGGGAAAGCCAGACAAATAAACAAATACTTACATTACAAACAGTGTTGCCAGTAATTAAGGTATAAAATATAGGAGTAAAGGGTTCTGTCACATTAGGGTCAGTGAAATGAAAGATAAAAAGTTTGATTTGAGACATATAATATATTGACATGTGAAGTTCCAACAATAAACGATAAATCAAACTGTCAGGTAGAAAGAAGAAATGAAGAATGTAGGAGGATAAGATTTGAGAAGAATAAGTTCAATTTGAGATATATTAAGTTTGAGGAACCAATAGCAGAAAATAAATCAGACTGGCATGAAGCAATAAAAGTCAGTCTATTTTCTGAGAAAGAAGTTGAGCAGCTGGGGGATAAAGTACAACTTCTATAGCCACAATTACAAAGAAAGCAGGGCATTCTTCACATAAAAGCAATAACTAGAACTTTGAAACATACTTATCTTCAGGGATATCAACATTTACAGCAATCACATTTTTTAATATAAACTTAAATACAGATAAATTGCATTCCCTCAAATGGTCTCCTGAATTCTGTCTGAATGGCTAATAAGATAAAGTCATTATTGTCGGCATAAGCACATAGGCAGGAGTGTAAGACCAGCACATAGGCAGAAGTGTAAGTCCATGGACAGCTCATGCTTCTACGGCAGATTAAACTAATACCTTCTCTATAAAAAAAGAAATTTGGCAAAAAATATATTAACAGCCAGCATTATCCAGTTTAGATAACTAATAGAGAACCAATACAGATAACTAATACATTTTAACATGGGGTACGATTTATTATGTAAATCAAGCCCAGAAAACAATGAAATATTCCTTAGCACAACAATGCCAGGAGCTGTCCATTATTAAAGGGACTATGTTTTTATCATATTTTACTAGGCTGGTCATTTATGGCAAAGATTTGCCTTAATGAGATAAGATTTTCTTGCTTCTCAGATAATTCACAAGAAAATCAGGAGCTGCTAAGCTGCTAAGTCACTTCAGTCGTGTCCGACTCTTTGCGACGCCATAGACGGCAGCCCACCAGGCTCCCCTGTCCCTGGGATTCTCCAGGCAAGAACACTGGAGTGGGTTGCCATTTCCTTCTCCAATGCATGCAAGTGAAAAGTGAAAGTGAAGTCGCTCAGTCGTATCTGACTCTTAGCAACCCCATGGACTGCAGCCTACCAGGCTCCTCCATCCATAGGATTTTCCAGGCAAGAGAAAATCAGGAGCAGCTCTCACTAATCTGGCTCTGAAATATCCATTATCTCTCCCACTTATGAAATCAGTCCTATTCCTTTCAGGCTGCAAATCCTGGGTAGAAAAGAGTCTCCCTCATCAGCTGGACAAAAGTCGAGGCAATGAAGTTTGCAAATTAACGTGGGAAGAATTTCCTGAGGAAAATATGAAGACAATACACTGGAGGACTGACCAAGCAAAGTACAGTAAGTGAAGAATGCTAATGAGGAGAGAAAGGTTGGAAATAAAGAATATCTGCACTGTTATGAAGTTTTAAGACTCTAAGTTTTTTCTCTTTGTATGTAATTCAAGGTAACAAGTAAACTACATAAAGTTCCCAACATTTCCTACATCATACTCTACAAAATTTACCTGACCCTTAAATAACTGTGTGTACTACTCTATAGCCCAGTATTACTAATCTCAAAGAAGTGAAAGGCAGAATGTACCCAGGAAAGAGGTAACAGCTACTTTCAATTACCTTGCCAGGGAATCTGGTAGAAAAATGACTGAAGACATGCCTATGCCCTCTATTGATTATTATTATTAGCATGTCTGCTGAGTACTGCTAAAACAGGATTCCATATGATGCAGTTGCTCAAAGTACCCAAGAATGGAATTTCCTAGCTTCCTTCGTAGGTCAACAAGGCACAATTCTATAAAGCAGTAAAAGGACCTTGCAAACCCTAGTTACTTATCTCCAATCAGAGTTCACACAAAAAAGAATTAAAAACGCTTATAACATGACACGTGTAACTCATCAGATTTTTTGAACTTTACTTCAAGAATTACTGTTTTGCTATTTTTTTTAACTAAGCACTTAGGTGTTAGAGTATTGAGCTAAAAACTGAAACTAATACAGTGGAGATCTTGGTTACTGCCCTCAAAAATCTCACATTTTAGTGGGGCAGCCAGGTAAGTAAACACATAATTACAACACAGTACCAAAGTCCTTTGAGTTATTAAGGAGTCAAAGAAGAAAGACCTGGGACAGACTGGAGTCAGAGAAAAACTTCACCTGGGGCTCAAGACATAAGTAGTAATTAGCCAAGTAAGGAAAGATGACAGAACATAACCAGCAAAGGTAGCAGCAGGTACAAAGGAATGGAGGTGAGTGAGCATGAATTTTCAGATAATGCAAGGCTGGAATTGCTAATGTGTTGGTTAAGTGTTGGTGGAGGTGTAGATCACATTAGACATAAAACAGATGTTGTCAGAGACTGAAATAGAGGGAAACAAGAAATATTTTATTGACAAAAGTGTTAGTCGCTTAGTTGTATCCAACTTTTTGCCAACCCCATGGACTGTAGCCCACTAGGCTCCTCTGTCCATGGAATCCTCCAGACAAGAATACTGGAGTGGGTTGCCATTCTCTTCTCCAGGGGATCTTCCAACCCAGGGAACAAACCCAGGTCTCGTGCATTGCAGGCAAATTCTTTACCGTCAGAGCCACCAGGGAAGCCCTTGTTTCAGAATAAAAATAACAAATCCCAAACTAAGTCAAGGGCGGTTAAATAAAGAAAGGGAACTAGTTTGAGAGATAAAGAGAAGAAAGAATCAATAGGTCCTAAGATCAATGAGAGTGACTAGAGGGGAAAAAAAGGAGTCTACAGTAATTTCAAAGCTTAAAGTTTCTAATTGACTGATAGGGAATTTTTTTTCAAAGGGCCCAGTAATTCTGGGAAACTGGTAAGTTCAGACACTTTAGGTATATAGATGCCTAAAAAAAGTAAAAGACCTGATCAAAAGAAAGCTCATCTTAGAGATATGAAACACCTGTATCACGGGAGTCATCAGAATATACATAGCAGTTGAAGCTGTGGATTTGAATGAGAAAGTAAATATGAGAAAAGTAACAAGCAAATGATGGAAAGTACAGTATATAAACATGTAAAAGGTACTTAGAAATACCTTAAAATAAAAATCATTAAAGAAGACTATGGAGTATTGGTTAGAGAGGGGAAAATGATACTTTGATTCAGCATTTAACAAATGTTTATAGTCTCCCAATCATGTATCAGGCACTGTTACAACAGTTAGGAAAAGAACTAGCAAAAAGATGTTACAGACACCAGGGAAAGAAGTATCTCTTAAAAAAAGAGTGGTAAGTTGTGTCAAAATAAAATAAAGATAGAAAAGTGTAAGCACTTTTGGTGGTCATTGGTGGCTAATAAATTGGTAGGAAGGTGATGCTTGTAACTCAGCTGCATTAAATAAAGACACATAATAAGCTCCAAAAACACTGATATCAATATCAGAAGCTGAAAGGCAGCAAAATTCAAGATTAAAACAATGACGAAAGACAAATTAGTACTCCAAAGAAAACTAAATCAACCAACCATCCTAATCTCATCAATCATGTCAATGGAATAATGGATCCTAGCACTTATTCAAAAATACAGGAATTGTGTGGGAATAGGGGAAATGTAAGCTAAAAAGGAAAAAAAGTTTAATTTGGATGGTATCAAGCCCCACAAAAAATCAGATTAGAAAAAGCAGAAAGCAAATTATGTTACTTATTAAAAGTTACCCCATCCACTAACTGCAAACAAATGAGAGCAAATAATTACTAAAATTATCCATTCCCATTTCACCTCTCAACAAGTAAAGCTTTTCTTACGGAATGTGGGATAAAGGAGTTCTCATTAAGTAAGTTCAAGTAGATGGTGATGGTCAGACAGAAGGCATCTACCTGAAAAAAAGATATTCCAAAATAAATATAAAAGTTTTACCTTAGTAAATGTTTCTAGGAAAGGTGTGTGAGGCAGGCAGGATTATAAAGAAGAGACAGAAGGTGGTAAGAAGCACACAGATGATTTGGAGACTCATATAGTAAACAGAAGATTTCATGCAAAAGTGAAGTCACTCAGTTGTGTCCGACTCTTTGCAATCCCATGGACTGTAGCCCACCAGGCTCCTTGGTCCATGGGATTTTCCAGGCATGAATACTGGAGTAGGTTGCCATTTCCTTCTCCAGGGGCTCTTCCCAACCCAGGGTCAAACACAGCCAAGTCTCCCACATTGTAGGCAGACGCTTTACCGTCTGAGCTACTGGACACAATTAAGGACAGAAATGGTATGGACCTAACAGAAGCAGAAGATATTAAGAAGAGGTGGCAAGAATACACAGAAGAACTATACAAAAAAGATCTTCACCAAGATAATCACAATGGTGTGATCACTCACCTAGAGCCAGACAATCTGGAATGTGAAGTCAAGTGGGCCTTAGGAAGATCACTACAAACAAAGCTAGTGGAGGTGATGGAATTCCAGTTGAGATATTTCAAATCCTGAATGATGATGCTGTGAAAGTGCTGCACTCAATATGCCAGCAAATTTGGAAAACTCAGCAGTGCCCACAGGACTGGAAAAGGTCAGTTTTCATTCCAATCCCAAAGAAAGGCAAGGCTAAAGAATGCTCAAACTACTGCACAAATGCACTCAACTCACACACTAGCAAAGTAATGTTCAAAATTCTCCAAGCCAGGCTTCAATAGGACATGAATCGTGAACTTCCAGATGTTCAAGCTGGTTTTAGAAAAGGCAGAGGAACCAGAGATCAAACTGCCAATATCCGCTGGATCATTAAAAAAATAAGAGAGTTCCAGAAAAATATCTGCTTCTGCTTTATTGACTATGCCAAAGCATTTGATTGTGTGGACCACAACAAACTCTGGAAAATTCTTCAAGAGATGGGAATACCAGACCACCTGACCTGCCTCTTGAAAAATCTGTACACACGTCAGGAAGCAACAGTTAGAACTGGACATGGAACAACAGACTGCTTCCAAATAGGAAAAGGAGTACATCAAGGCTGTATATTGTCACCCTGCTTATTTAACTTATATGCAGAGTACATCATGAATAACTCTGGGCTGGATGAAGCACAAGCTGGAATAAAGATTGCCAGGAGAAATATCAATAACCTCAGATATGCATTGACACCACCCTTAACGGAAGAAAGTGAAGAGGAACTAAAGAGCCTCTTGATGAAAGTGAAAGAGGAGGATAAAGCTGTGGTACATATACACAATGGAGTATTACTCAGCCATTAAAAAGAATACATTTGAATCAGTTCTAATGAGGTGGATGAAACTGGAGCCAATTATACAGAGTGAAGTAAGCCATAAAGAAAAACACCAATACAGTATACTAACGCATATATATGGAATTTAGAAAGATGGTAACGATAACCCTGTATGCAAGACAGCAAAAAAGATATGGATGTATAGAACAGTCTTTTGGACTCTGCGGGAGAGGGAGAGGGTGGGATGATTTGGGAGAATGGCATTGAAACATGTATAATATCCTATAAGAAACAAATCGCCAGTCTAGGTTCGATGCAGGATACAGGATGTTTGGGGCTGGTGCACTGGGATGACCCAGAGCAATGGTATGGGGAGGAATGTGGGAGGGGGGGTTCAGGATTGGGAACACGTGTACACCCATGGTGGATTCATGTTGATGTATGGCAAAATCAATACAATACTGTAAAGTAAAAAATAATAATAATAAAATAAATAAATAAAATCATTATTTTTCCTGCAAAAAAAAAAAAAGTGAAAGAGGAGAATGAAAAAGTTGGCTTAAAGCTCAACATTCAGAAAATGAAGATCATGGCATCTGATCCTATCACTTCATGGCAAATAGATAGGGAAACAGTGGAAACAGTGACAGATTATTTTTGGGGACTCCAAAAGCATTGCAGATGGTGACTGCAGCCATGAAATTAAAAGACGTTTGCTCCTTGGAAGAAAAGTTATGAGCAACCTAGACAGGATATTAAAAATCAGAGACATTACTTTGCCAACAAAGGTCCATCTAGTCAAGGCTATGGTTTTCACAGTAGTCATGTATGGATGTGAGAGTTGGATTATAAAGAAAGCTGAGCGTCGAGGAATTGATGCTTTTGAACTATGCTGCTGGAGAGGACTCTTAAGAGTCCCTTGGACTGAAAGGACATCCAACCAGTCCATCCTAAAGGAAATCAGTCCTGAGTATTCATTGGAAGGACTGATGCTGAAGCTGATACTCCAATACTTTGGCCACCTGATGCGAAGAACTGACTCATTTAAATAGACCCTGATGCTGGGAAAGACTGAAGGCAGGAGAAGAGGCGACAGAGGATGAGATGGTTGGACGCCATCACCCACTCAACGGACATGAGTTGGAGTAATTTCGGGAGTTGTGGATAGACAAGGAGGCCTGGCATGCTGCAGTCCATGGGGTCGCAAAGAGGCAGGCACGACTGAACTGATAGTCAACTGGGACAGGGAAATCAAAATCCCAGATCGAATCTGCAGCATTTAAACTAAGATGTAAAAAACCATTGTAAAATCAAAAAGGCAATATGCTTACTGGTCTAGTGAAATGGGAAAAGTTAGTTTACCATCTGTAAAAATAGTCATAGAATTTTCCCTGCATACTTCATGTTCTGTTATACCTATGGAGTTGTGCTAGTGTTTAACTCAGGCACACATGAGCGGGGCAGGCTGAAAGTGAGGCGCCTGTCACAAAAGGCTTGCCTTCCTCTACATCTTACCTGTTGCCTGCTGCTTCAGGTAAGGAACCTGGTAAGATCCAGGGCCCACACGATCCTCGGTGCTGCCACCTTCAGCCAATCTAAGCACACGGGGAGCCCGGTCATACATAATGGCGTGAGGGGAGGGGTGCGCGGCTGCAAAGGGATTAAGAACAGAGCAGCTAGAAGAAATGGTGGGCAAAAAGTCGTCAACAAACGCAGAAGGCCGGGGAAGAATTTCTGTAAACGGAGGAGCTAGCGCAGGGGCTATCGCCCCACCTGCTGATTGGTGTCAGATTTCTCCCAGGCGACGTCGAGCCATGGAAAACTTGAAAAGAGTGTAACCAGACATAAAAACTTCCCACAGAATCATCAGTTCGCCAACCTAAACCTGAAGCCGCTCCAAGGAACGAGGCTAAGCACTAGGCGCCCGCCCCCGGGCTTCCGGCCCTGCCTCCGCCCATTCCTCTCCTCCCGGAAGTCTCTGGACTAAAGGTTGCGGCGCTTTCCTCGAGCCGAGCCCTGGGAGCATGCGCGCCGACCCGCAAGCCTTGCCGACTCGCTCCGCCCGGCGCTCTTGGCTTCCTAAAGGAAAGAACACACTCGAATCCCCGCGATCCTCTTACTTTTCTAACTATATTGGATCCTGACTCGTCAGAAAACCTCTAGGAAACGCATTAGGAGTTAAGGCTAATTTGATTGTGATCCATTTTCCCTTTAAGTTAGGTCGGCTGGGAAAGAGACTAGCAAAAATTGTGAAATAAAAGTCACACTACGAAAAGAAACGATTCTGTGCCCACATTCCCACCACAACTATACTCGCACCTCAGGGGGAAAGAAAGCACTTCTAACTTTATCCCAGATATAGTCCCACACTGTGGCTCAGAAAAACCCAGAAGGCGGTGGTGACAGAAACAGAAAACCCGGGGGAAGAAGAAAAACTCACCAACCGAAGCAATGCAAATGCAGGTAACTGAAAGGTGCTTCCGTTGTCAGATGCCAGGCAACAGCAGCAGACTCAGTACTCTGTTCATAAAGTAAAACAGAGGCGTTGAGAAAGCGCAGCTCCGTACAAGGCGTATCTGCGTCTCAAGAATGTATCTGTAGCACCTTTTTTCCTACTCAATAACGTGAATAATTATTTACTCACTTAAAAAACACTGGCATATACTATAGGTTCAGTATCCTGCTAGGTTGTGGGGACCCAAAGATACAAGAACGTCTTCATCAAGTCTTCTATATCTTATAGAGAAAGAGAGGTATGTAATCCATAACAAGATAGATGGATAAAATGATCTTTTAAAAAAATTTTCAGCACTTTAGATACCATCCTCTTCCTACTAAGAATCTGATACTTAACTGTATCAGTCAGTCAGTTCAGTCGTGTCCAACATTTTGTGATCCCATGGACTGCAGCATGCCAGGCTTCCCTGTCCATCACCAACTCCCGAAGCGTGCTGAAACTCATGTCCAAGGAGTTGGTGATACCATCCAACCATCTCATCATCTGTCGTCCTTTGTGCTGCTAAGTCACTTCAGTCGTGTCCGGAGGGCTCCGCCATCCCTGGGATTCTCCAGGCAAGAACACTGGAGTGGGTTGTCATTTCCTTCTCCAATGCATGAAACTGAAAAATGAAAGTGAAGTCGCTCAGTCGTGTCTGACTCAGCGACCCCATGGACTGCAGCCTACCAGGCTCCTGCATCCATGGGATTTTCCAGGCAAGAGTACTGGAGTGGGATGCCATTGCCTTCTCCATCGTCCTCTATGGTGACCCCAAAAAGCAAATTCAGGTCCAGGCCATTTTGCTACAGGCACTGGTGCAGGCTCTCACCTCCTGATTTTTCTTGTCTGCAGCCGTCTACATTACTCTTTGCTGCGGTAAGGCTTGCCATTGAAAATGGAAGTGTCAAAGGAAGCTTTTCTACTTCTTGTCTGGATTTGATTTTTGTCCACTGGCGCCAACCTAGTTTAGACAAAAGGAGCTCTTTATAGGGTCTATCGAAACTTGTTTACATATCTCCAAAGGGGATTTTGTAACCTTAGGACCTGTGTACCAACTAGGAGTGAGCTTCCCAAGTGGTGCTAGTGGTAAAGAACCTGCCTGTCTGCAGGACACATAAGAGATGCCGGTTTGATCCCTGTTTGGGAAGATTCCCTAGAAAGGGCATGGCAACCCACTCCAGTATTCTTGCCTGGAGAATCTCAAGGACAGAGGAGCAGCGGGGGCTACAGTCCACAGGGTCACAAAGAGTCTGATACGACTGAAGCGACTTAGCACACACCCACCAGCTAGGAATACAGAATTTATATCTTGCTGCCACTTCAATGTGTGCCCTTTCCTCAAACACCTCACATAGAGGGATAGCTGATCAGTGGCAAGACTAGCATTTCAAAGTCTTGTAGTAAGATCCTATTTAAATATTTGTGGTCAGATCTATTTTAAATATGACACCACTAAGGTAGGCGTCTCAGAGAAGGCAGTGGCACCCCACTCCAGTACTCTTGCCTGGAAAATCCCATGGCTGGAGGAGCCTGGTAGGCTGCAGTCCAAGGGGTTGCAAAGAGTCGGACAGGACTGAGCAACTTCACTTTCACTTTTCACTTCCATGCATTGGAGAAGGAAATGGCAACCCACTCCAGTGTTCTTGCCTGGAGAATCCCAGGGACGGTCCGTCTATGGGGTCGCACAGAGTCGGACACGACTGAAGCGACTTAGCAGCATGGTACAGTGTCTACAGTCTTCCTAATTTTGTGACACTTGGTCGCTGAGAATTCTGTATTCCAAACAAAACGCTTTTCTTTAAGAAGTTCTTAGTGTGAAAATCCTTTATCTATTTTCTTGATTACTGTGGCTGTTCTAACTTCCCTAGCTTTTATTTCCACCTTATGGTTCAGTAGCCAGAATAGTACAAAGTATTTAAGAATTGGAAGATACTTTTAAAATGAGAACAACAAACCTTTTTACTTATTTCTCAGGGTGGTAAATATTTCTTAAATAGTTTAGAATGAGTGCGCTGCTAACAAAATTACAATGTTAACATAGAATTATAATTATATATGAACACAAAATAATTTGATTTAGCATTCCTCAGTTCCTACAAAATAGTTTTAATGCTAATCAACCGCACTGTCTTACCATTACTGTAGTAAGAGATGGAAACTGTTTTTGAATTCAGGTTTATTTGACTGCAGAACGTGGGTTCTTTCCATTTCTCCATACTGGCTTCCACAGAATTAACTTTAAAATGAAGCTTGGGCATGGGAACTCTGCTTTAAGTAGCATTAACTACCTTATAAATATAAAAACTGAATTGTTTTTGAAACTAATTTCTTCACCTCATGATGGTTTTCCTTTTTTTTTTTTTTCCATTGTTTTGCTTTTTGTTAAAAAAAAATCAAGCAATGGTAACAAATCATTTAGCACGTATCAATCAAATGAGTATACTTTGTCAATGTTATTAGAGGTCATATTATAAAGTGATACTGTTGTTCATTAAGTAATGCCCAACTCTTGTGACTCCATGGACTGTGGCCCACTACGCTGCTTCTGTCCATGGGATTTCCCAGGCAAGAATACTAGAGTGGGTTGCCATTTCCTTCTTCAGAGGATCTTTCCAACCAAGGGTTCAAGCCTGCATCTTCTACATTAGCAGGCAGATTCTTTACCACTTAGCCACAAGGGAAGCTAGTAAAGTGATAACACATTCAAGTTAAAAAGGGTGAAAAAAAAAAGGTCATTAAGATAATGTTTTGAAGCTTACACAGTATATTTTATGTTCAGTATTTTAATTTGTGTTTAAGCTGCAGATTTAATGATTCTGAAATCATGAAATGTGTTTTTTTAACTATAGTTATTTACAATGTGTTAATTTTTGCTGTAGAGCAAAGTGACTCAATTACATACATATACACATTCTTTTTTATATTCTTTTCCATTATTCTTTATCCCAGGATGTTGAATATAGTTCCCTGTGCTATCCAGTAGGACCTTCCTGTAGGTAATAGTTTGCATCTACTAACCCCAAACTCCCAGTCCACCCCTCCCCTACTCTCCTTCCTCTTGGCAACACAAACCTGCTCTCTCTGTGACTCTCAGTCTGTGACTGAGTTCCTTGTTTCATAGATAGGTTCATCTGTGTCATATTTTAGAGTCCACACATTAAGTGATATCATATGGTGTTTGTCTTTCTCTTTCTGACTTACTTCACTTAGTATGATAATCTCCAGTTGCATCCACGTTGCTGCAAACGGTATTATTTTGTTCTTTTTCATGGCTGAGTAATAGTCCTGTGTGTGTGTGTGCGTGTGTGTGTGTGTGTACATCACATTTTATCTATTCATCTGTCAATAGACATTTAGGTTGTTTCCATGTCTTTGTTATTGTGAATAGTGCTACTCTGAACATAGGGGTGCATATATCTTTTTAAATTATAGTTTTTTTATGTATATATGTACACATATATGTGTGTATATATATGCCCAGGAGTAGAATTGCTGAGTCATATTGTAATTGTATTTTTAGTTTTCTGAAGAACCTCCGTACTGTTTTCCATTGTGGGTTCACCAACTTACATTCCCACCGACAGCATAGGAGGGTTCCCTTTTCTCCACACTCTCCCTAGCATTTGTTATTTGTAGACATTTTAATGATGCTCATTCTGACTGATATGAAGTGATACCTCATTGTAGTTTTCATTTTCATTTCATGAAATGTATTTTAAAAATTATACCATTATCCAATGCCTAAGTGAGGTTTTTTTCCCACTGACATTTATTGAGCACCTACTATGTGCTAGCACTATGTGAATCACTTTACATGAATAGTCTAAATCATTTCCCACATAACCCATGTAGTAGACTCTATTAATATGTCTACTCTGTTAATACGATGAGGCTTCAGTTGAGTTCAGTTCAGTCACTCAGGCATGTCCGACTCTTTGCGACCCCATGAATCGCAGTCCAAGGGACTCTCAAGAGTCTTCTCCAACACCACAGTTCAAAAGCATCAGTTCTTTGGCACTCGGCTTTCTTTATGGTCCAACTCTCATATCCACACATGACTCCTGGAAAAACCATAGCTTTGACTAGATGAACCTTTGTTGGCAAAGTAATGTCTCTGCTTTTTAATACACCATCTAGGTTTGTCATAATTTTTTTCCCAAGGAGCAAGCATCTTTTAATTTCCTGGCTACAGTCACCATCTGCAGTGATTTTGAACCCCCCAAAAATAGTCTGTCACTGTTTCCATTATCTCCCCATCTATTTGCCATGAAGTGATTGGACAGGATACCATAATATTAGTTTTCTGAATGTTGAATTTTAAGCCAGATTTTTCACTCTCCTCTTTCACTTTCATCAAGAAGCTCTTTAGTTTCTCTTTGCTTTCTGCCATAAGGGTGGTATCATCTGCATATCTGAGGTTATTGATATTTCTCCTGCAATCTTGATTCCAGCTTGTGCTTCATCCAGCCTGGCATTTCACATGATGTACTTTGCATAAGTACATAAATAAGCAGAGTGATAATATATAGCCTTGACATACTCCTTTTCCAATTTGGAACCAGTCCATTGTTCCATATCTGGTTCTAACTGTNGCAATCTTGATTCCAGCTTGTGCTTCATCCAGCCTGGCATTTCACATGATGTACTTTGCATAAGTACATAAATAAGCAGAGTGATAATATATAGCCTTGACATACTCCTTTTCCAATTTGGAACCAGTCCATTGTTCCATATCTGGTTCTAACTGTTGCTTCTTTACTAGCATACAGATTTCTCAGGAGGCAGGTAAGGTGGTCTGGTATTCCTACCTCTTTAAGAATTTTCCACAGTTTGTTGTGATCCACACAGTCAAAGGTTTTGGCTTAGTCAATAAAGCACTTAAGTAGAGGTTTTTCTGGAATTCTCTTGCTTTTTCTATGATCCACAGATGTTGCCAATTTGATCTCTGGTTCCTTTGCCTTTTCTAATCCAGCTTGAATATCCTGAACTTCTCAGTTCATGAACTGTTGAAGACTAGCTTGAAGAATTTTGAGCATTACTTTGCTAGTGTGTAAGATGAGTGACGAGTGCAAATTGTGTGCTGGTTTGAATATTCTTTGGCATTGCCTTTCTTTGGGATTGGAATGAAAACTGACCTTTTCCAGTCCTGTGGCAACCTGCATACAGATTTATCAGAGGCAGATCAGGTGGTCTGGTATTCCCATCTCTTGAAGAATTTTTTACAGTTTGTTGTGATCTACACAGTCAAAGGCTTTGGCGTCATCAGTAAAGCAGAAGTAGATGTTTTTCTGGAACTCTCTTGCTTTTTCGATGATCCAGCGGATGTTGGCAATTTGATCTCTGGTTCCTCTGCCTTTTCTAAATTCAGCTTGAACATCTGGAAGTTCATGGTTCACATACTGTTGAAGCCTGGCTTGAAGAATTTTGAGCATTACTTTGCTAACATTGTGAGATGAGTGCAGTTGTGCGGTAGTTTGAACATTCTTTGGCATTGCCTTTCTTTGGGATTGGAATGAAAACTGACCTTTTCCAGTCCTGTGGCCACTGCTGAGTTTTCCAAATTTGCTGGCATATTGAGTGCAGCACTTTCACAGCATCATCTTTTAGGATTTGAAATAGCTCAACTGGAATTCCATCACCTCCGCTAGCTTTGTTAGAAAATCCTCCAGAGAAGGAAATGGCAACCCACCACAGTATTCTTGCCTGGGAAATTCCATGGACAGAGGAGCCTCGTGGGTTACAGTCTATGGTGTTGCAAAAAAGTGGGACACTTAGCAACTAAACAACAATAAAAGTCATTTCAAATCCTTGGCATGATTTCCATAAGGTATTACTGAAAAGAGCAAGATTCGGGAAACATGTGTCATATATTTTTCTAAAACCAAGGAATTATCATAAAACATCTATTAATGTTAAATGTACACATGCATGTATACTTACATATATGATTACATAAACATGGAGAAAATGTGAAAAGCATGCTAGATCATCAGTATAGATTACCTAAAATGGGGAGAGAATGTGGTGAGAGAGAAGAGTGAAGAAGGAATAAATAATGATTATATTTATTAATTGTTTATAAAATAGAGATGTTTCAGGATTATTTAATAAAATTTGAACAGGTAAAACCTTGATTAAAAGAAACAAAACAGAGAAAGCAAGAAGGCAGAGCTATGAAATATTGATATTGTTTTAGTGACATGAATAAGGTAAGGCAGAAATGTGGTGAGATGTAAATCATGTACAGTTTGCAATAAATGTTGCAACATACACCACCTGGGCTTCTTTGGAAAATATGGCTCATCCCACCTGCTTCAGACAACACCACGATGAGAAAAACCCAGTACCGTACGAGGTAAACAGTAATTAGAGGCAGAGCCACATGTGTTCTAATGAGGGCAATTATGGGGAAGATATGGAGATGTGGTGCAAGAGGTTTTACCGCAAAATGTAGAGTCACGAAGAGAATAAGTTACATAAAAATGGGATAAATGAAGTTTTTACTTGGGATTTTTTCAAGAAGGGACAGATAATATGTTTCTATTATTAACTTTGACCAAAATCAGTGTACTTAGTAAATCATCTGCCTGGAAGCAGTAACAACTGCTCGTTCCTCTAATGCCCTGTGGAAATAGGGTTTGAGATGAGGCAAATGCACCAACCGAGTCATTAGATTGCTCTCCCTGTCCCTGTCATGGGTTTGTCTGGGTTCGGTTCTCCTAGAGTGAATAAGTTCAGGTAACAGTTTACTGGTAATATGATTTTAATGGTGTGAAAATAAGGAAAACAATACCAAATGCAGTACTTTTGTTTCCGAAAGTGTGAATGAAATGCCAAGATATTACTTTTCCTTTCTAGATGGTAAAATTCAGTTCAGTTCACTCGCTCAGTTGTGTCCGACTCATTGCAACCCCATGGACTGCAGCATGCCGGGCTTCCCTGTCCATCACCAACTCCCGGAGCTTGCTCAGACTCATGTCCATTGACTCTGCATGGTTGGTTGGTGATGCCATCCAACCATCTCATCCTCTGTCGTTTTCTCCTCCTGCCTTAAATCTTTCCCAGCATCAGGGTCTTTTCCAATGAGTCAGTTCTTCGTGTCAGGTGGCCAAAGTATAGGAGCATCAGCATCAGTCCTTCCAATGAATATTTAGGACTGATTTCTTTTAGGATGGACTGGTTTGATCTCCTTGCAGTCCAAGGGATTCTCAAGAGTCTTCTCCAACACCACAGTTCAAAACCATCAATTCTTTGGTGCTCAGCTTTCTTTATAGTCCAACTCTCACATCCATACATGACTACTGGAAAAACCAAAGCTTTGACTAGGCAGACCTTTGTCAGCAAAGTAATGTCTCTGCTTTTTAATATGCTGTCCATATTAAAGCTTTTCTTCCAAGGAGCAAGCATCTTTTAATTTCATGGCTGCAGTCACCACCTGCAGTGATTTTGGAGCCCAAAAAGATAAAGTCTCTCACTGTTTCCACTGTTTCCCCATCTATTTGCCATGAAGTGATGGGACCAGATGCCATGATCTTAGTTTTCTGAATGTTGAGGTTTAAGCCAACTTTTTCAGTCTCCTCTTTCACTTTCATCAAGAGGCTCTTTAGTTCCTCTTCACTTTCTGCCATAAGGGTGGTGTCATCTGCATATCTGAGGTTATTGATATTTCTCCTGGCAATCTTGATTCCACCTTGTGCTTCATCCAGCCCAGTATTTCACATGATGTATTCAACATATAAGTTAAATAAGCAGGGTGATAATATACAGCCTTGGCATACTCCTTAAGTAAATTAAGACCAAAAAAAAGTATTTTTTAAGACGGTGTGTTCTTTTAAAAACTTAAGTAAATTTGACACTTCTCATCATTTAGATTCAGTATTTTAAAAATGGAAAGTATAGTACTAAGATCCAAATCTCATGTGGCTCAATTTATAAACTGTTGATAAAAGATTTAAGAACATATTTATATGGCATTTTTTTTAAAAAACCTATCATCTCGCAAAATGGTCCCAAAGGAGCTTATTAAAGTTTCAGAAGATACTCAATCATTAAAGTTCTGTCTCAGCATTGCACAGTGCTTTACTAAATATATGTAGCTATATTCTTCTGTTATTTAATGCAGGCCATATTAAATTGATAAGTAGTTCTCACTGATTAAGTTTTCTGACTGCAATCTAAGTACTTTAAAAATAATTACCTTGAATTATTATTCAGCCTTAAAAAGGAAGTAAATGCTGTTAGTTGCTACAACATGGATGAACCTTGAGGGCATTATGTTAAGTGAAACAAGTCAATCACAAAAAGACAAATACTACATGATAATTACTTACTTGAGGTATCCTAAATAGTCAGATTCATAGAAACAGAAGGAAGAGTGGTGGTTGCCAGGGGCTGAGGCAGGGGAGGATTGGAGAGTTGTTAATAGGTATGGAGTTTCAGTTGGGCAAGATTAAAAAGTTCTTGAGATCCATTGCACAGCAGCATGAATGTATTTTGCTCTGCTGAACTGCACACTTAAACATGGTTCGGTTCAGTTCAGTCGCTCAGTCGTGTCCAACTCTTTGCGACCTCATGAATCGCAGCACGCCAGGCCTCCCTGTCCATCACCTTCTCCCGGAGTTCACTCAGACTCACGTCCATCGAGTCCGTGATGCCACCCAACCATCTCATCCTCGGTCGTCCCCTTCTCCTCCTGCCCCCAATCCCTCCCAGTATCAGAGTCTTTTCCAATGAGTCAACTCTTTGTTTGCATGAGGTGGCCAAAGTACTGGAGTTTCAGCTTTAACATCATTCCTTCCAAAGAAATCCCAGGGCTGATCTCCTTCAGAATGGACTGGTTGGATCTCCTTGCAGTCCAAGGGACTCTCAAGAGTCTTCTCCAACACCACACTTCAAAAGCATCAATTCTTCGGCGATCAGCCTTCTTCACAGTCCAACTCTCACATCCATACATGACCACAGGAAAAACCATAGCCTTGACTAGATGGACCTTAGTCGGCAAAATAATGTCTCTGCTTTTGAATATGCTATTTAGTTTGGTCATAACTTTTCTTTCAAGGAGTAAGCGTCTTTTAATTTCATGGCTGCAGTCACCATCAGCAGTGATTTTGGAGCCCAAAAAAATAAAATCTGACACTGTTTCCACTGTTTCCCCATCTATTTCCCATGAAGTGATGGGACCAGATGCCATGATCTTCGTTTTCTGAATGCTGAGCTTTATGCCAACTTTGATGATAAATTTTGTGTTATATCTTTTTATGACAATTAAAATTAAACATAAAATAACTACATAATTTACATAAGTGCTTGGAAAATCACAAATGTGTTTGGTGAAATATACTTTCATAGTTGCCAAATAAAGGATTTGTTGACAACATATCTACCTGGGTATGGAAAAATTCTACTGAACCCTGGTGTATAAGGTAACAAGGATTTATGAATTGCCTACTATGAACAAGGAGAAGGCAATGGCACCCCACTCCAGTACTCTTGCCTGGAAATCCCATAGACAGAGGAGCCTGGAAGGCTGCAGTCCATGGGGTTGCTGAGGGTCGGACATGACTGAGCGACTTCACTTTCACTTTTCACTTTCATGCATTGGAGAAGGAAATGGCAACCCACTCCAGTGTTCTTGCCTGGAGAATCCCAGGGACGGGGGAGCCTGGTGGGCTGCTGTCTCTGGGGTCGCACAGAATTGGACACAACTGAAGTGACTTAGCAGTTGCAGCAGTACTATGAACAAAGCATTGAGAGGGATGTAAACATTTTGGTAGATATGTAGATAGCTGTAGATTAAGACAGTTGTTGACACAAGCCTGAAAAACATAATAGCAATTCAAGATAGAAATAATGTCAAGAAAATAACTGAAGTCACAAGACGGTACATGATTAATAGTTGAGAAGGTCACTAGGTAAAAAATCTTTAGCTTAATTGAACAGGCATAATAACTAACACAAGTATGTACATGTGTCTCACATATATAGGTACATACTTGAAAGTTTTCCTAACACATTTGTGGTTGAAATGAATTGATATTCATTACATCATTATTTCTGCACAACCATTTTATTGATATAAAGTATCTGAATTTTCTTTCCATCTACTACCACCTTTTTTTAATATGAAAATTAAGTCTCCAAAAGTAATTAGATAATTGATGCTTTTGAACCGTGGTGTTGGAGAAGACTCTTGAGAGTCCCTTGGACTGCAAGGAGATCCAACCAGTCCATTCTGAAGGAGATCAGCCCTGAGATTTCTTTGAAGGGAATGATGCTGAAGCTGAAACTCCAGTACTTTGGCCACCTCATGCGAAGAGTTGACTCATTGGAAAAGACTGTGATGCTGGGAGGGATTGGGGGCAGGAGGAGAAGGGGACGACAGAGGATGGGATGGCTGGATGGCATCACTGACTCGATGGACGTGAGTCTGAGTGAACTCCGGGAGATGGTGATGGACAGGGAGGCCTGGTGTGTTGCGATTCATGGGGTCGCAAAGAGTTGGACACGACTAAGCAACTGAACTGAACTGAACTGAAAGTCACATAAACCAAAACCTGGATAACTGTAACTCCAAAGCTTTCTGCCAATTAATTTCAACTTCCAATACCCTAAAATTTAATTTTTAAACTTTCTCTGTCTTCTCCTTTGCATTTCCCCATTTATTCTAATACAACTGACAATGCCTCTTATCCTCCTCTCATCAAAATATGTACATATACACACACATGCGCACACACACACACACACAACTCTATTTTTCCCAGTTCAGAGGACAAGGCAATATAGAAGAGAAGGGCTTTCCTGGCAGCTCAGTGGTTAAGACTTCGTGCTTACACTGCAGGGGGTTCAGGTTTGTTCCCCAGTCGGGAAAGGAAGACCTGCGTGTCATCAGCACAGCCCAAAAAAAAAATTTTTTTAATTAAAAGAAAAAAGATCTCAGGGAAAGGCAAGGAAGGAGAGAAGAATCTTCAAACCCCACTCTTCAAGATCTTTCCTTCCTTTCATCACCAACCACCAATTATCTTATTATCCTGTGGTCTTCATTCTCCCCACTAATAGACACAGCACGGAGGATGTTATACGAGATATAGTAAACAAATCTCAGGAAATGCCTGGAGTGACCACACCAGTTCCTAAGGATTAGCTAGAATTTTTCCCTGTACATGGAACACTCTTCCATGATGTATGTCCTAATATTTCCTATCTGTAATATTTAGGGTTGGAAAAATCCATTTCTAGACTCATTTTTAATCTGTAACATGTAAGATTCGAGGGACTGAAAAATAAATTTTTTCTATAAAGGACACTAGATGGCACAGTTTAACCAATTCATGCTAATAAAGTCATTTGTCTTCTTATTAATACAAAAATAAAATAATTTAGCTTTATAAATAGTTACACCTAAATAATTTAACAAGGAATCTTTATAATAGTAAAGAGAAAAGTTCTTGAAAATATAATGTTTCCAATAGGCCATGTTTTATGTCCTTGTATATAAACACAGTCACCACAATTCCATCATTGGTTGAGTAAGTAACCCAATGAAAATAGCAGTCTCTCTATAGTGAAATGAGGGCTTCCCTGGTGGCTGAGCAGTGAAGAATCCATCTGCCATTTTGGAAGATGTGGGTTCGATCCCTGGATCAGAAATATCCCATGGAGACAGAAATGGCAACCCAGTCCAGTATTCTTGCCTGGAAAATCCCATGGACAGAGGGGCCTGGTGGGCTGCAGTTTCGTGGGGTCACGAAAGAGACACAACTTAGTGACTAAACAACAACAATGAAATAAGGAAATAACCCTACTTAGATACTTAGATATACTTATCTAATGAAAAGTTCTCCTCTTAGGGCAAAGACATAGTCTTGGCCATAGGAAACAGCTTCTAGAGGGTCACATATGAAGAGGGCAGTAGGGAAAATAACATCTACTTTGTTAGCTAGACTGTCACACGGTGCACTAGATATTCACAGAGTGACAAGCTGCACAGCCAGATTGCCCTTACATTCCAACAAACTGGGCAGAGGAGGCTGTCGATGGACTGAGTCAGGGAAAGAGAAATTAGACAATTGCTAGAAAGGAACTTTTAAAGCAATACTAGAGGTCCTTTAAAGTTGATGCTGAGTGGACAGTGACTTCTTGAAAGTTGTTCCCAGATACCTAGAGTGGCTTACCTGTAACAGCTGAATCAACATCAGTTCTACATCTGCCAAATTCTACATGTTTTACATAAAAAAGACATGGAAGAAGCTCCAAAGTTGTAACCATAATGGTGCTGCCATCCATGAGTTAAACAAGTTAGTCGGCTGTCTCTTTTAAAAATAGTTCACCGTGATAGCTTAGAAAAACCAGAATTTGTTCTGTTGCTCTCAAATGCTAGGCTTCATTTCAGAAAGTCTTTTTACCTGGTATGCTAACCAACATGTACCATATCATTATGATTAACAAGGAAGAAAATATAATATTAACAACATAATGGTATTCTTTGTAAAAGAATATATATATTGTAGACAGAATATATGAACCTATTTAGCGCCACACAAAGGAAGCATTATTATGTGAGTACATAATGTACATTGTGGTTTATTCCCCAGCACATCCACTCCATCCCAGAAAACTATCTGAGCAAATTATGGTAATTAATTCCCTGGACAATGATTAGTTCAGGAAAGGGCATGTGACTCAACCGTGGCTGCTGTAGGCATAATTCTAAAATAGCCCCCAAAAATGTCCCACGCTAATCCCTAAAACCTATAAATATAAGGAAATGCTCCTCTCCTGATTATAGTCTGTGATTTGGCACAGCTGGTTTTATGATAGGGAAATTGTTTATGCGGTTTAATACAATCGCACCAGCCATAGAAACAGCAGAGAGGTTTCTTCAGCTGATGGCAGAAAGGAAAATCGGTGAGATTCAAAGCATAAGGATTCAAGGGAACCGCTTGTTGAGGAATGTGGGCAGCCCCAGGAGCTGAGATCAATCCCCAGGTGACAACCAACAAGGAAACAGGGACCTCAGTCTTGTAGCAACAGAGAATTGGATTTTGTAAACAATCTGAATGAACTTGGAAGTGGATTCTTCCTCAAACCCTCCAGCTAGAAGCCCAGTGCAGCTTACACCTTGACCTTAGCCTCTGAAGCCCTAAACAGAGATCCCAGTAGAGCCAGGACAGATTTCTGTCCTATAGAGCTGTGAGATAATACAGGAGTGTTATAGTAAGCTACTAAGTTTGTAATGATTTGTTATGACAGCAGTGGAAAGCTAATGCAGTTGACAAAGAGTCGTAAAATACAGTCTGCTGATGTTTCTGAGGAAATTTTCTTCAACAAAGAGCCCCTGGACAAAATGATGTGTCTTCTTTCTTTGAATGTTCCTGTGTCTGGATCTGATGGCTAGAGCTGACACTGACATGTGGGTGCCAAAAATTGTGTTGATGGAATTCTTAAAACTAAATCACCCTTACAATCATGGAGTAAGCTTACCTGATCATAAAGTATGTTGTTCAGTTACTAAGTCATGTTCAACTCTTTTCACCCTCATGGACTGTAGCATACCAGGCTTCCCTGTCCTTCACTGTCGCCCAAGTTTGCTCAGACTCATGTCCATTGAGTCAGTGATGCCATCCAAACATCTCATCCTCTGTCGCCCCGTTCTCCTCCTGCCCTCAATCTTTCCCAGCATCAGGGTCTTTTCCAATGAGTCAGCTCTTCGCACCAGGTGTGGCCAAAGTACTGGAGCATATAAGAGGGAATTAAAACTATGTGAATTGTCATCCAACATGAGAGGGCAAAGAGAGAAGAACAGTGCCTGAAAACAGAAAGACCCCTCAGAAACAGCCAAGATTAAATATCTGTGGGTAAAAGAGGAGAAGCTCGTTAAGGAAAATAATAAAATTGATTATTTTGATTTGATTTGATTAGAGTCAGAGTAAGTAATGTCTGTCTTTGTGACCCCATGGACTATACCCACCAGGCTCCTCTGTCCGTGGGATTCTCCAGGCAAGAATACTGGAGTGGGTTGCCATTTCCTTCTCTAGAGGATCTTCCCAACCCAGGGATCAAACCCGGGTCTCCCATATTGCAGGCAGATTCTTTACCAACTGAGCCACCAGAGAAGCCTAAGAAATGTCAGGGATTCCAAGTGCATGGGCGATAATTTTGAGAAGTGCTTGTCCAGTAATCAGAAGTAGAGAAGAGTTTCATTAAGATAAATATTGGAAAGCATTCCCTGAGTTTATAAATTTTAATGCATTATTTTATTTCAATAGAGATAATTTCTTTCATGGGGTGAGAAAGAGAGAGAGGGGATAAGCAGAAGCCAGATTGCTGTCGGTTGAGCAGTGGGAGGGACACTTCATCTTCTGAGACAAGAGGGAAGGAAATAAGGATGAATGCAGATGTTTATCACAATGGAAATACGCAAATGTGGGCACATGGAAATAATACAACAGCAGGATACCTACGCGCAAGTGAAATAGTTATAAGGAAAAACAATGCTTAAAAGAGTTCCTTAATCAGTCAGAATAGCTATTGGTGTCCAGGATATAGCATCAACCTCAAATGCAGCTGTAAGTAAAACATTAATTTACTATCTACAGTACAGAGCACTATAGTGAGTGGTCACACAAGAATTTGGATATTGAGTAAATAATATTTCCCTCAGAGTTGAACAATATATTTATACATCATCAACTTACAGGCAAAGTTACCTGAAAGACAATTCCTGCCAAGTCCACAGGATTTGAAATGCTTTAAGAATAAATTAACAGAGCTAATGAAAGAATGTATTAATAAAAAAGGGAAGGGAGTATTGATTGGCTAGGAAAGTAGAGTAACCACGACAACCCGGGAAAACCACCCAAATACAGGGATGAGTATGTTTGTCCTGCTGGCAGGGCTATTCCTGATGGGAAAATCGCAGAGGAAATATATGCATAGAAATTATACTTCAACTTGTAGATAGAGTACCATGGGATTAAGAGGGAAAGGAGACGACTTCTAATTGATCCTTGAGGCAGGGGGGAAAAAAATTATCAGGTTTATGGAAGAATTTGCTGCTGTGCTACAAGTTTTTCATCTCTGTCTGTGTTTAGTTTTCCCAAACCAAGTTACCAAACTTCTTTCTTGTCAGAGGACTCAGAGTAAGATTGTAATGAAAAAGCAGCTCTCAACATTACTTCCTTAGAGCAAGATTACAACTAAACTTCAACAAATTCACCAGCTTAGAGGCAGAATATGCTCTTTCCCATGACCTCATAGGAATTTCTGTCGGTTTGGCCCTCCATGTGGAATAGTATCAAATCTCTTCCCTCTGATTTTCACAACAGGCTTCCAAGTAGGAATAACTGATGTCATTGTTACTATTTAAGGGTGAGATCTTGAGACAGTGGAAACAAGTAGCAAAGTTATACTACCTGTGATAATCAAAAACCTAGGACCAAAGCAGAGAACGGACACATCTATGATCCGCAGAGAGAAATGGAAGATAATGTAGGTGAAAGCAAATCTCTTCCTCTTAGTGTTAGAAAAACAAGGAAGGTATTAACATGTGCATTGCACATGTACACCTGGGAGCACTCAGTAATAAGTAACAGCAATGGATAGGTAGAACTTGAGTTTAAAGACCTACAAAGGAAAAGGAATTTGGGGGCTTTTGGGCAGGGGAGGCAAGAGATATAAAAGGGACCGGGAAACTTATGGTAAACAGGGTTGTTTAGTAAGGTTTGTATTGCAGATCTGAGTTGGTGCTTTCTTCACTGATAGTTGTTAAGAGTCCTCCTCTTCCTGGTAGAGGAGAGGGAGACACTTCTACAAATGAAAATTTGTAAATAGCTACAGGGCTTCTTCAGATCATACTCAGCATGTTAGCTTCGGCATGGTGCTAAAAAACAACAAAAACTTTACACAAATAAGACTTCAAAAATTTAGGGACCGTTATTACTCTTTTTTTCATTTTTATTATGGTAAAATACATAAAATATTTACCATTTTAACCATTTTTAAGTGGTATGAAATATATTCATAATTTTGTACAACCATCACCACTATCTACTTCCATACTCTTTTCATCTTGTGAAACTGAAACTCTATCCATTAAGGGATAACTCCTCGTTTGCTCCCATCCCCGCAGCCCCTCATAACCACTATTCTACTTTCTCTCTCTGTGATTTCAACTCCAAGTACCTCATATAAATTGAATCATGAATATTGTCTTTTTGTGAATGGCTCAATTTGTTTAGCATAATGTCTTCAAGGGTCATTCATGTTATAGCATATATCAGAATTTTCTTCCTTTTTAAGTCTGAATAATGCTTTATTGTGTGTATACCACATTTTGCTTATCCATTTATCAGTTGATGGACACTTGGGTTGCTTCCATGTTTTAGCTATTGTGAATAATACTGCTTTGGTCATGCATATACAAATATTTCTTCAAAATTCTACTTTCAATTCTTTAGGGTATATACCTAGAACTAGAATTGCTGGATCACATGGTAGTTCTATTTTTACTTTTTTGAGTAAACACCCTACTATTTCCGTAATGGAAGCAGGATTTTACATTTCCACCAACAGTGCAGAAGGATTCCAATATCTCCACATCCTAATAGCGATCATAATGTGAGGTAGGTTCTCATTGTACTTTTGATTTTCATTTCCCTAATGATTGGTGATGCTGAGCATCTTTTCATATTTTTATTGGTCATTTGTGTATCTTTCTTGGAGAAATGTCTATTCAAACCCCTTTGCTCATATTTTAATTGCATTGCTTTTTTTTATAATTGAGTTTTAGGAGTCCTCTGTGTGTTCTGCATATTACTCTTTTATCAGATATATGATTTCCAAATTTTTTTATTCTTTGGGTTACTTTTTTTGCTCTGTTGACATCTTTTCATGCACACATTTTTTTCATTTTCATGAGATTCAGTTTGTCTACTGTTGTTTTGTTTTCTGTGCCTTTGCTGTCAAAGCCAGGAAATCACTGCCAAATCCAATGGTGTAAAACTTTTGCCCTATGTTTTCTTAGGTCTTACATTTTGATCTTTGATCCATTTTTTGGTTAGTTTTTGTGTATGATATTAGGTAAGGATCCAGCTTCATTCTTCTGTATGTGGATATCCAGTTTTACCAGTACAGTTTGTTGGAAAGACTATCTTTCCTCATTGAATGGTTTTGGCACCTTGGTCAAAAGTCAGTTGACCATATATGACAGAATTTATTTCTTAGCTCTCTCTTCTGTTCCACTAGTCAATAGGTCTGTTTTTATGTCAGTACTATACCATACTGTTTTGATTACAGTTCCTTTATAGTAAGTTTCAAAATTAAGAATGTAGGTTCACCAGCTTTTACTCTCCTCTCCTTTTTCAAAATTGCATTGGCTATTTAGGATCCCTTGAGATTCTATATGAACTTTAACATAGATCTTTCTACTACAAAAAAACATTGCTGGAATTTTGATAAGGATGTATTGGATCTGTAGTAGTATAGACATCTTAGTAGAAGTCTTCCAATCCATGAACATGGAATCTGTTTCCGTTTATTCATGACTTCTTTAATTTCTTTCTATGTTTTGTAGTTTTCATTGTGTGAATCTTTTACCTTCTTGGTTAATTTCTAAGTATTTTATTCTTTTTGATGCTATTGTAAATTGTTTTCATAGTTTTCTTTTCAGATTGTTCACTGTCAATATATAGAAACACAACTTGGTTTTGTGTTTTAACATTTTATGCTGCTAATTTGCTGAATTTGTTTATTAGTTTTAACAGGTTGTTGTGTGTGCATGTGTGGAATCTTTAGAGCTTCTATATTAAGATTATATCATCTGAGAACAGAAATAGTTTTACTCCCTCCTTTCCAATTTGGACGCTTTTTGTTCCTTTGTCTTATTATTCTTAGCTTTAAAGAAGTTTTGTAACTTCATTAATTCTCCGTTGCTTGTTGTCAATGAAAAATTCATCAGTCAGGGACTTCCCTGGTGGTCCGTAGTTATAATCTCCCTTGCAATGCAAGGGATGTAGGTTCAATCCCTGGTCAGGGGACTAAGATGCCACATGCCACGGAGCAAGTAAACCCATGCACCACAACTCAGACACAACACAGCCCCCAAAATATGTAAAACAAGAAACTATTTTTAAAAAATTAATCAATCTAAAAAGAAATGGAAATTTTTATTCAAGCCAAATTTGAAGAGTATAACTCTGGAAGAGCATCTCAGAAAGCTGTGAGAACTGTCCCACCCATTAGAAGTCAAGGCACAGTTATGTGAGTTTTTTGAGACAGAGGACTGTACGTTGAATGATATATTATTGACAGTTTACACAATCCAAATGTAAGTGATATTGTGGCCCCTTATAAAATCAAGGCAGAATATTATCTTTTAAGGAGTTGCCTTGTTGATAGTATGAAAATGTTACTCTTTTCCATTGAGCAGGTATTTCTGTTGATGGGGAGGTTTGGTTGGTACATAACTTAGAAATATTATGCAGGGGAGGAGAGGAAGCCAAAGAGCAGGGAAAATTTTTTATGTTTAAATTTTTCTTGTCTTGCCATAAAATATGAATTTCAGTTCACATTGTTACTGCTCACATTGTTTTGCTTTGTTTGTTTTTCAGTTTTTGCAGTTAATCAAGCAGTCTTAAGAGTTGGGGGCTGATGCTGGATTTAAAAAAAGGGAAAAAAGGCAAAGATATTTCAGGTCTTAATTGTAGCCACCGATCAAAAAACCTTTACATGTGCTCAGAAAAGCTCGCGTAAGCGTGGATTTTTCTGCACTGATATTTTGACCACACCCACTAGGTCAATTCATAATTCAGTATTACAGAGCATCATTTTTTTTAATTTTTATTTTATATTGGAGTATAGTTGACTAGCAGTGTTGTGTGTTAGTTTCAGGGATACAGCCAAGTGATTCAGTTATAAATATACATGTATCTATACTTTTCAAAATTCTTTTCTCATTTAGATTATTACAGAATTTTAAGCAGAGTCCCCTGTGCTATAGAGTAGGTCTTTGTTGGTTATATATCTTAAATATAGTAGTGTATATATGTCAGTCCCAAACTCCCAATTTATACCTCCCCTTTATTACATTTCCCCTTTGGTAACCACAAGTTTGTTCACTAATTGCACAGTCTAGGATTTGGCATTATCTAATTCTCAGAAGAGTCATGTACAGTTTTTATTTACAGAAGAGAAAACTAAAATTCAAAAATATTGGTGATAAATATGTGACTTATAGGGCTAAAAGTTCAGTTCTGATTCCATAATCCTTTTCACAATACTACAGTGTTTTTGTATTACTTTCTTTATTATTATTGTTTTTAATTTTGGTTGCACTGGGTCTTTGTTGCTCCATGCAGGCTTTCTCTAGATGTGGAGAGTGGGGGCTACTCTCTAGCTGTGATGCGTAAGCTTCTCATTGTGGTAGCTTTTCTTGTCATGGAGCACTTGCTCTAGGGAGCATGGGCTTCAGTTGTTGTGGCACAGCAGCTTAACTGACCGGGCATGTGGAATCCTTCCAGACCAGGTATCAAACCCATGTCTCCTGCATTGGGAGGCAGATTCTCATCCACCGCACCACCAGGGAAGTCCCATTTTACTTTCATACTAGCAAGCGTTTGTTTGAAAACAGGAAAAGGAAATGACTGAAGTCAAAATGATCTGTAAAGTGATTTTAAAATGCTATTTGTACATCTTTCAAATTTGAGTTTGAGTTCTAAGAATTTTTGGTTCATGGAAAGAAACTGCTCAGCAGTCACTGCAATAGTATCTAATACTATTAGATGCTTGCGCATGCATGCTAAATCGCTTCCATCGTGTCCGACTCTGTGCAATCCTATGGACCATAGCCCACCATGCTCCTCTGTCCATGGAATTCTCCAGGCAAGAGTACTGGAGTGGGCTGCCATGTCCTCTTCTAGGGGATCTTCCCGACCCAGGGATTTAACTTGCATCTCTTAACGTCTCCTGCATGGGCTGACAGTGTTCTTTACCTTGAGCACCACCTGGAAAGTTTTGTCTAGCTATTATTGCTGTAGAAAATCCAGTAGCTTTGCAATTTAAAAGGGAAGATATTCTTTTGAGTAAATTCCCAAACACTATAGAGGTATCAAACTTGTATCACTACACAGATACAAAAACTAAAGTATTAAAAAAATTAAAATAAAATGTGTTTTGGTGATAGGATTGTGGATTTCACTTTCTTCTAATTAAAAAAAAAAGTCCTTTATTTGCTATCATTTTTGATTATTTTGCAATAAATAAACATCAGGCATAAGATTATTATAAGAGAGTTTGCTTATAAATTGCTCTTCCAACATCATTTTAAAAATGTATTCCTGAGCCTTGGGACTGATTGAATTATGGATAAACTTACTCAGTTTCTTAGAATTAATTTTTTGGACACATTTTACAACACAAATCCTTTGATCTATGCTGAGACAGTAAATTCTGTCTCCCAGACAACTTTGTGTAAATCAAAGCTGAAGGTCAGACCAAAGTTAATGTATTACATTAAAGCAAAATAGGATTGCTTTGCATTTCAATTGGTGTTACTAATTTTATGTGTCTAAAATGTCACTATTACCATTGTTGGTTAATTCTAGATAATTTGAATCTCTTGTACATTTAGTCTAAAGCATTTTATAAAAGAAAAATTAAGCTTTAAAAATTAAACAGTAATTAAAAGAATCAAGTGATAAATTTTATCTTCATTATTAATAGAAGACATTGAAATCTAAACATCAATGAGATAGCATCAGTCACCTATAAAATAAGCAGATTTAGAAAATAATAATTAGCACCAGTAAGGATACAGAGAACTGTTTCCTGTTTTGGTTCCACATTTCTGTGTGCTTGTGCTGTGCTTAGTCGCTCAGTCCTGTCCAACTCTGCAAACCCATGGACTGTAGCCTGCCAGGCTTCTCTGTCCATGGGGATTCTCCAGGCAAGAATACTGGAATGGGTTACCATGACCTCCTCCAGGGTGTCTTCCCAACCTAGGGATCAAACACAGATCTCCCTCATTGCAGGGGATTCTTTACCATATGAGCCAATAGGGAAGTCCACATTTCTCAGTTCAGTTCAGTTCAATCGCTCAGTTGTGTCTGACAGTTTGCAACCCCATGATCACAGCACACCAGGCCTCCCTGTCCATCACCAACTCCCAGAGTTTACCCAAACTCAGGTCCATTGAGTCGGTGATGCCATCCAACCATCTCATCCTCTGTCGTCCCCTTCTCCTCCTGCCCCCAATCCCTCCCAGAGTCTTTTCCAATGAGTCAACTCTTCCCATGAGGTGGCCACAGTACTGGAGTTTCAGCTTCAGCATCAGTCTTTCCAATGAACACCCAGGACTGATCTCCTTTAGGATGGACTGGTTGGATCTCCTTGCAGTCCAAGGGACTCTCAAGAGTCTTCTCCAATACCACACTTTAAAAGCATCAATTCTTTGATGCTCAGCTTTCTTCACAGTTCAACTCTCACATGCATACATGACTACTGGAAAAACCATAGCCTTGACTAGATGGATCTTTGTTGGCAAAGTAATATCTCTGCTTTTGAATATGCTATCTAGGTTGGTCATAACTTTCCTTCCAAGGAGTAAGCATCTTTTAATTTCATAGCTGCAATCACCATCTGCAGTGGTTTTGGAGCCCAGAAAAATAAAGTCTGACACTGTTTCCACTGTTTCCCCATCTACTTCCCATGAAGTGATGAGACCAGATGGCATGATCTTAGTTTTCTGAATGTTGAGCTTTAATTGTCATCTGCATATCTGAGGTTATTGATATTTCTCCCGGCAATCTTGATTCCAGCTTGTGCTTCTTCCAGCCCAGCGTTTCTCATGATGTACTCTGCATAGAAGTTAAATAAGCAGGGTGACAATATACAGGCTTGACGTACTCCTTTTCCTATTTGGAACCAGTCTGTTGTTCCATGTCCAGTTCTAACTGTTGCTTCCTGACCTGCATATAGGTTTCTCAAGAGGCAGGTCAGGTGGTCTGGTATTTCCATCTCTTTCAGAATTTTCCACAGTTTATTGTGATCCACATAGTCAAAGGCTTTGGCATAGTCAATAAAGCAGAAGTAGGTGTTTTTCTGGAACTCTCTTGCTTTTTCCATGATCCAGCGGATGTTGGCAATTTGATCTCTGGTTCCTCTGCCTTTTCTAAAACCAGCTTGAACATCTGGAAGTTCAAGGTTCACGTATTGCTGAAGCCTGGCTTGGAGAATTTTGAGCATTACTTTACTAGCGTGTGAGATGAGTGCAATTGTGCAGTAGTTTGAGCATTCTTTGGCATTGCCTTTCTTTGGGATTGGAATGAAAACTGACGTTTTCCAGTCCTGTGGCCACTGGTGAGTTTTCCAAATTTGCTGGCATATTGAGTACAGCACTTTCACAGCATCATCTTTCAGATGATCTTTCACATTTCTACAGCCTTCTTAATCGGGGCTTCATTATCTCCTACCTAGACAATCTCAAAAACCTTCTCACTAGTATCCCTGATCCCAGTCTTTCAGTTCTTAAATCCAGTTTCCACACTGCAGCCTGAAAAACTACCTAAAATTTAATTCTAATTATAATATTGCTTGTGTTTCTCAGCCTCTCAGTTTCCAAGGTAGAAAAGTCAGTTAATGATGTACCTGTAAAGAAATGGCTAAATGTATTATTACAGGTCAATTCTTCCATGGTTAGTGCTAAATCTAAGATTTGTTTCTCTGACAGCCACAGGAAGCCAAATTGAATTACAATGTTGTTCATTAAGTGTGGAGGTGGGGGTTGTTAAAATAGGGACAACAGTTATGCAATTCAAATGGTTAAGGGAATCAGGTTAAAGAAGCTTGGAGGAATCAGGTTAAAGAAGCTCACCTCTTCGGCCATTTTCATTAATCTGAACATTCTCTTCCTGGGCAGTTTTTGGATGTATGTTAACAACTTTGTATTGGAGGGCTTCATATTCTCTACCCCAAACAGAATTTACCTTTTGGTTGTATAAGGGAGGCAAAACTTCTCCTCTACCCTCTTAGGGTCTGTGACTGAATCTGAGAATTAAATTGATATAGACAGAGTAACATGAGAAAAGCATATAAATTTTATTTTCATGTGTGCATGAATGTCTTCACAGGAAAATGAAGACCCACAAGGTATTTAGGCCTATGTGATAAGCACATAGATACTAAGTATATAAGATACTATTAATAGATTGAACACACTTTAGTAATTGTGGAAAAGTACCTAAAATACATGGGGAGACTACACAGAGGCAGAGAAGGGTTGTTTTAACAAGGTTTGTTTGTGCAGTTTCTTTGCAACCTTGACTCCCTATTCCTGATGATAAGAATTTCTCCTCCCCCATGTACAGGAAGGGCATCTCTTCTTGGGAGTTTTCTCTCCTATTTTCACAAAGAAAAGGGAAGGTCAGTGTAGCTTTCTTATGTCTGCTGTTTTTCTAGTATTTGTAACTCAAAACAGTTAATGTCCCAAATTGGTATATTTTGGGATGTTTTGAACCCCTACATTTGTATCATCTTTCTAAATAAGCATAATACCACTGCTTAGAGTTTTATTTATTAAAGTTTGGTCACATTCCAGATTTTGCACCTAGTTTGTTTAGACTAGAGTTTGGGACATTCCCAAACTCTTTAGTCCTGTAGTTCTACATAGTCTCCAGGTTTTACTCATACAAAGTCACTAATGTAAGAACTATTTGAGTGTCTACTCTGTGCAAAGCACTATTTGATGTTCTGGGGATACCTATGACCTTGGCAGACCTGTTCCTTTTTTTTTTTTAAGCCATAAGAGTAGCTTTCCAGAGAGCAACCTTATTTTTCTTATTATTATGTTCTCAGGTGGCCCTTCACTATTGATACTATTTCCAAAAATAAATCATTGGGAAGTTTGTTAAAAACTTTGTCATTATTTGTATCATAAATAACCCCCTTCCAGTTGTCTGTCACAGCTTGGTTGGCTTTTCTTAAAATGTAGCACTGAGGATGACCCTAGGTTTTCCATTATCCTTAAATTTAACACTAGATAATTTTAGAAAGCATGTAGAGTAATAGTCTTTGCATTTAATCAATATTAACGGATTTAAAATTAGAGGTATAGAGCGTGACGATTATCATTAAATTGTATGGTACATTCGATACGTCTCTTATTCTTCATTCGCCTGACGGTGTTGAACTTTTATTTGAACTCTGTGTTTTGAGCAGCAGTGGTTCAGAAATCCTTGTATGTTCTCATGTGCTGGGAAATGCCTAGCTGCAAAGCACAACTCTGCCTCTGTCATTCTTCATAACCCCCTCATGGCAGATGACACTCTTGCTTATCTGCTGCTATAGAATCCCAGGCCCCTCCCTATTCTTCAAGACATCTCTCATTAAATAGTCTCTTTACTGCTATCTTACAGATGAATAATGTCCTCAATTGTCTAGTACATTTTGTCTGTTACACACCAAATCATAATGCTCAATGCTGCCTTAATACGACGTTGGTTGGGTTTTTATGAGGATTGTTGTCATAATTCAGTCACTCGGTCATGTCTGACTCTTTGCAACTCCATGGACTATAGCCCATCAGGCTCCACTGTCCATGGAATTCTCCAGGCAAGAATACTGGAGTGGTGATGAGTTAATATTTGTATAGCACTTTGACTGATATCAGACATCTAGTACACGTTCAACAATTTATCATCCTTAAGATGTATATTATCTACACTAATAATCATTATTATTTCGTTGTTGTAACTCCTAATAAATGTTAGGGAAATTTTTATTCAAATTGTTAAAGAAAATGTTATTCATGACCTTTGTTGAAGGTAGATGTTATTCAAGGGAGATCATTGTAGATGATATAGCGACAACCGCAGCAGGATCTTGCAGTGGGAGACAGAGATTAGACTCAACTCCTAACAAAGCATAGGCAAGGGGAACTTTTAGCCAAGGAAAAGAGTTGGGTGGGGGAGATTATTACTAATAGGAAACATCAGGAGTGGGGACAGGGAGGATTCTGGTTAAACTGACCTAACAGGATTCTTGCTATAGGCAGGCCAGACACCACCTGGGGGATGGTGACAGATAAGGAACCAAATTAGATATTGAGGGTGATCAGATATGAAGGATGGGGAATTCTAGCTAAAGTGACTTTAACAAGATTCTTGATAAAGTTGGAAAATGCTGAAAGGAACACGGAAATCCAAAGTCAGGCCTAGTTGAAATATAGAGTTCCACAGATACTTAGAGTCTGGTCAAGGAGAGAATCTTTGTCATCAGGGAAGGAGGTTTGGAAAAATAAACTTATCTATATATCTTATTTTTAGTGCTACAGTCTGACCTAAATAACTCAGAATAGGAGGAACAGGAAAAGTTCAAAGGGGAAATATGGGCAGTGGAAGGATGGCCAGGTTGAGAGAAGGAGAAATATATGGTCCATTCCTCAGAATTAATGTTCTTCTAGATTCTCAATGCTACTTCCACACAGTAGAGTGAGTACCTTCCCTTCCAATCTTATCATGTGAAATGTAAATCCTGTCTAATTCCTTTCCCCAATTCACAGCATTGCCTAGCAGAGACCTCTTCCTTCTCCATGGATACCCTCAGCCTACAACAGTACTTTCTTCCTCTATACTTGTATCTTCCTTACTCTAAGGTAATTTAACAGCCCCAACTCCCTTAATCCTTATTTCTTTCCTTCCTTGATTCTGAAGACCCCCGTCTCCATTCTATTAGCCAGACACCTGCAGAGCCTATACTTCTCATTACAATGAGCAAACCTCTGATTCTTTAAATCAGAAATCCCTCCTTTTCAACAGAATTTCCTTTTTACACGCCACATTTTCATTTTTACTTTACAGAGTCTAACTTGCTTTTTACCTGTATCATGAATTTCAGTTACCTACCCATGCCCTCTTTCTCCAGTTAAAAGTTACTTTCTTACTTCCCAAGACTCTCTTCAAACTCTAGTGCATCAAATGTGTGTTCAGATTCAGAGAAAAGAAACCCCAACTAAAAGTGGCTTAAGTCACCGTCCTCTGAGAGCTGTAAATGGTTAAAAGTAAACTGAGATAGTGATCATTTAGCCTTTGGAGTTGGCATTTAAGCTATGAGAGATTGTCTCCAGTTCTAAGCAGCTTTGTCTATCTAACTCCATGTGGATTATGAATATTATCATTTCCTTGTGTGCTAAGATATGGAAAAGGGTGCCCAGTACTGGCTTAAAGGAGTAGAAGTTTCTTGTCTCACTGACACAAGTCTTGGGATAGGCAGTTCCAGGCTGATGTTATGGCTTCCGCCTTTTTGGTCTATCATCTTTATCTTGCTCTCATTTGTTCTCTTACTTGTTGCCTTATGGCACCAAATGGCATCAGTGCCTCCAGTTCTTGAAACTAAAAACCAGGCAAAAATAAGAGAGGGAAAATTGTGATGCTAAATCACATCTGCCTATGCCTTGTAGGGTAGAACCATGTCACATAACTTCAGTTTCGAGAAATGGTGCGGAATTGAGTGTTTAGGTTTTACAACTGCTGCAGTAGTAGGATAACAAAAAGTCAAGGAAGTGGGTGGAATGGGCATTATGTGAACCAATCTATCATATCCGAAACACCAGGATTCCAAGGCGAGGATATTTAATACAGCCATTTCTAGCAGAAGTTCAATACCCTAGACTCTCCTAACCATGCCATGGACCTGTGTATCTCACCAAACCCTGAATCTTCACTGGTGCCTGCTTCTTTCTCTTGTGGAAAAGCAGGATGGTGCTGGAGGGAAAATCCAGTTACTAGTTCTCACTCTCCAGCTGAAATCGTGCAGCTCAGCTTTTGTAGCACTCCTACCTGTGGTGATTATGGGTCTTTCTTTAAAATACCCATCTCTTTTTTTTCATAGGGACAAAAATAATATCCAGACTGTCTTATGTCTTATCTCATGTCAGAATCCCCTTTATGCTGTGAACACAAATGACAGAAGCAGAAAGGAGAATGGGACCAGTTCAGGAACCCAGTCAAGTGGCAAAAGTATCATGACTGAAGAGAGAGCCATTGTGAAAACTTCAAATGAGAGACTGATCAGGATTGCAGCTGTTATCACATTGACAACAGTGTGAAGAGGCAGGGCAGGAAGTTAGGAGAGTTTGCACCACATCCCTGAGAAGGCAATGGCACTCCACTCCAGTACTCTTGCCTGGAAAATCCCATGGACGGAGGAGCCTGGTAGGCTGCAGTCCATGGGATCGTGAAGAGTCGGATACAACTGAGCGACTTCCCTTTCACTTTCCACTTTCCTGCATTGGAGAAGGAAATGGCAACCCACTCCAGTGTTCTTGCCTGGAAAATCCCAGGGATGGGGGAGCCTGGTGGGCTGCCGTCTATGGGGTCGCACAGAGTCGGACACGACTGAAGCGACTTAGCAGCAGCAGCAGCAGCACCACATCCAAATACAACTGGGAGGGCTGCATTGTTTTCTAACTTGCTGCTGCTGCTGCTGCTAAGTCACTTCAGTCGTGTCCGACTCTGTGTGACCCCATAGACGGTAGCCCACCAGGCTCCCCCGTCCCTGGGATTCTCCAGGCAAGAACACCGGAGTGGGTTGCCATTTCCTTCTCCAATGCATGAAAGTGAGAAGTGAAAGTGAAGTCGCTCAGTCGTGTCCGACTCAGCGACCCCATGGACTGCAGCCCACCAGGCTCCTCCGTCCATGGGATTTTCCAGGCAAGAGTACTGGAGTGGGGTGCCATTGCCTTCTCCGACTTGCACTATGCTCTAACCTGGTCGCTTTTGAAGGCTTCTATCCTGCCCCCAAGAATATACCACAGATGTCCTTAAAAGTCACAGCCAATCCAACTAATTACCTTCACTGTAGTTTCTCCTAAGTTTCTATGTCTTTCCTCGACATTTCACTGTTTTGGTCCTACAGTTCTAAGTACTCACCGAATAACCCCAGTCGGATGGTTACGGTCTGCACTGGAACTTTAGTGTGACATCGGAACAACACGGGAAAGTCACCTGCCCTACCATCTGAAAGATTAAATTCCAGTTGGTAAGACACAAGCTGTGAAAAACTTCTTGCACAGACTACTGTGAGGAAGAAAGTTGCAAGATATTTTGAGATAGAACTAGGGTAGAATCTTGACACCTTGGTTTAGAAGAGTAGGAATTGAAAAAAAATTTCCATTTCAAAGCTGCCAATTTTTTTTTTGTTGTTGTTGTTTGTTTCAAAAAGACACGGAACCACATTTGGGACAAACAGCACCTTTGTTCTAATTAAGCCTCTTGAGTTTTTTGTTATGTAAATATACAGCAAAGACTACAATTTTTAAAAGAAGGGCTTATTTAATTATGTAAAAGATTGTCCACTTAGTAGACAAGAGTTGAGTTTCGACAAATTTGGCTCCCTTGAGTAAATCTCTCCCCTGAGACTGAAACTCCTTTATACCTGAAAAGAGTTGCCTTTCTTGGGAGATGTGAGTTGAGAACATTGCTGGTAGAAGATAAGAACCTGGAGGCCAGAGGGTGAAGGAGCTGTTTACGTAAGACTTAATCTGAGCCCTGGGCATGAACAGTGCCTCTTTCAGCTCCATATGGTGAAGTGTGATACAGAGGAGGCAGCCGCCTGTGCGCCGAAATTTTCATTGACTAACACCCTGAGCAATGACAGCTTCTAGAACCTCAGACCTGGAAACAGCAGGCGGTGCTTCCTCGCCCCCCCCAACCCCCCCACCTCCCCTCCCACCTCCCCCACCTCTCTCTCTCTCATATCTTACCACATCTGCTATCTTTCTGTGATTTCATTATCTCCACAAGATAAGAAATAAGACAACTGGCATCTATTTTCACAAACTTCTAACTCCAGTATTCAAAAATAAGGCTTTCCTTGCTATCTGCATCTAGAACAATTCAGTGAAACATTGTGACTTGGATCATATGACTTATCTCCCCAGAGGAAGAAGTATTCTGATTGACCTGGTCTGAGCTACATGCCCAGGAATATAAGCTTTGCCACCAGAAAGTATGATGGGAGTTGGCCAGGAATCTGACTGGTGCACTTGGCAGCTAAATACAATAGCTCGCACCTGCATTATGTGAAAAGCTGAGTAAGATTTATTTCCCAACTCTGAGCATATCTCCACTGCTTCAGAGCCCCATCTGTGCTGCTTTGTACTCTCAGGCAAGCCCTTAAGGAAAGAGAGAACAGGCATGTTGTTCAAATGCTTTAAGAAGGACATCCAGATATTTGTAAAAGAAGGAATGAATGAAAAACTTGAGGCCATTTTTTTCTGGATAATTCCCTTCTTTCACTTCATTCACCCTGATCCTTTTCTTCACGTAATTAGGTTGTCTATGGCAATGGTACAGTAAGAGGAGTGTCTTGTCTGCCTTGAATCTTGACTGAATAATAGAGGAAGGGATTTGAGGAACACAATTACAGTTTGTCTTCAACAACTTGAACTTGAACCATTTAACCTCCATAAGTCTGTGAGGTACGAGTTCAAGATCTTGGATTTTTAAATATGCAAATCAGTCAGCATGAGTGTGATCAAATTTAAACTATTAAAAGTTTAAACTATTAATAGTTTAAACTATCAAATTTAAACTATTAAAACTATTTAAACTATTAAAAAACTATTTAAACTATTAAAACTATATAGAATCAGAGCAGACTTTTAATATGTACCATTTTCATTGAAAAAATAATGAAATTTAGGTTTTAAAAAAGAAGAAAACCAGTTTGACTCTGTGACAGTAATATAATTGCAACCATTAAAAGAATCGTTTACCACAGATTCCTAATTATTATTCAGGACAGTAACAATTATGCATTGTTAAGTGTCAAATTTACTGTGCAAATTCTTTTTATTTCCCCAGTTTTAGTGAGCTGTAACAGCCATATAACACTGTATTAGTTTAAGGTATATACATATTTGATATACATATATACAGCGAAATGATTACCACAGTATTTAATATCCATCACCTCACATAGTTACAGTGTTTTCCTTGGATCTTCTTTTTATTTTTATTTAATTTATTTTTAATTGAAGGATAATTGCTTTACAGTGTTGCATTGGTTTCTGCTGTACAACAGTGTGAGTCAGCTAGACATATACATTTATCCCCTCCCTCAAAGACTCTCTCCCACCACCCCTGATCCCACCTCTCTAGGTCATCACAGACCACCAGGCTGAGCTCCCTGTCGCTAACCAGCTTCCTGCTAGCTATCTAGTGTACACAGACAGTGTAGGGTATGTATGTCAATGCTACTCTCCAGTTCTTGGATCCCGTTAAGATACACTGTCTTAGCAACTTTCAAATAAACAACACAGCATTGTTAACTGTCGTCACCATGCTGTACATTACTTCCCCAGAATTTTTTATAACTGGAAGTCTTTATGTTTTTGCCACCTTCAACCATTTCCCCTACTCCTCATGAGGGATATTGAAAGTGAAAGTCGCTCAGTTCAGTTCAGTCTCTCAGTCGTGTCCGACTCTTTGCGACCCGCAGCACGCCAGGCCTCCCTGTCCATCACCAACTCCCGGAGTTTACTCAACTCATGTCCATCGAGTCAGTGATGCCATCCAGTCATCTCATCCTCTGTCATCCCCTTCTCCTCCTGCCCCCAGTCCCTCCCAGCATCAGGGTCTTTTTCAATGAGTCAACTCTTCGCATGAGGTGGCCACAGTATTGGGAGTTACAGCTTTAGCATGAGCCCTTCCAATGAACACCCAGGACTGATCTCCTTTAGGATGGACTGGTTGGATCTCCTTGCAGTTCAAGGGACTCTCAAGAGTCTTCTCCAACACCACAGTTCAAAAGCATCAATTCTTTGGCACTCAGCCTTCTTCACAGTCCAACTCTCACATCCATACATGACCACTGGAAAAACCATAGCCTTGACTAGATGGACCTTTGTTGGCAAAGTAGTGTCTCTGCTTTTCAATATGCTATCTAGGTTGGTCATAACTTTCCTTCCAAGGGGTAAGTGTCTTGTAATTTCATGGCTGCAATCACCATCTGCAGTGATTTTGGAGCCCCAAAAAATAAAGTCTGACACTGTTTCCACTGTTTCCCCATCTATTTCCCATGAAGTGATGGGACCAGATGCCATGATCTTCATTTTCTGAATGTTGAGCTTGAAGCCAACTTTTTCGCTCTCCTCTTTCACTTTCATCAAGAGGCTCTTTAGTTCCTCTTCACTTTCTGCCATAAGGGTGGTGTCATCTGCATATCTGAGGTTATTGATATTTCTCCCAGGAATCTTGATTCCAGCTTGTGCTTCTTGCAGCCCAGCGTTTCTCATGATGTACTCTGCGTAGAAGTTAAATAAGCAGGGTGACAATATACAGCCTTGACGGACTCCTTTTCCTATTTGGAACCAGTCTGTTGTTCCATGTCCAGTTCTAACTGTTGTTTCCTGACCTGCATATAGGTTTCTCAAGAGGCAGGTCAGGTGGTCTGAAAGTCGCTCAGTCGTGTCCAACTCTTTGGGACCCCATGGACTATACAATCCATGGAATTCTCCAGGACAGAATACTGGAGTGTGCAGCCATTCCCTTCTCCAGGGGATCTTCCCAACTCAGGGATCAAACCCAGGTCTCCCGCATTGCAGGCAGATTCTTTACCAGCTGAGCCACAAGGGAAGCCCTGAGGGATATTGGTCCATAATATTTATTTCATGTGGTGTCCTCATCTGGTTTTGGTATCAAGGTAATGTTGCAAAATGAGTTTGAGAGTGTTCCCTCCTCTTCTGTTTGTTGGAAGAGTTTGGCAAAGTCTGGTACTAATTCTTCTTTAAATGTTTGATAGAATACACCAGTGAAGTCATCTGGGTCTGAACTCTTCTTTGCTTGGAAATTTTTGGTTACTGATTCAATCTCCTTACCAGTAATTGGCCCATTCCAATTTTCTATTTCTTCATGATTCAATCTTGGTAGGTTGTATGTTTCTAGGAATTTATGCATTTCTTCTCAGTTATCCCCTCTTATGTTCATTTCATTAAGGGCTCTTTCTAGAGTTTTATCTTTTTAAAATTTAGAACACATTCCTCTGTTTCTGTTTTCCTTGTCTCTCTGTATTGCTTTCTGTACATCACGTACAATAGCGACCTCCCCCAATCTTGACAGAGTGATCTCATGTAGGAGATGAACTTACTTGTTCAGCTTGACCTGAGCTCTTAGTTGCCCCTCAAGTGGAGGTTTTAAAAGTTGGGGCACCAGTTGTTGTGTTCAAACCCTTCACTCCTTAGGGAAAAGTGGAAGCTGTGAGTTCCCTCCCAGTTGTATGTTGCTCTGCCAGGTTAGGATTTATGGAAACACTGTGTTTCAGCATCTTTTAACCATTTTGATATGGGTACTTTCTTGTTCACCCAATGTGTAGGAGTCACTCAGCCAGTTTATGGATTTCTTTCTGAGAGAATTTCTCTGTGTGTAACTATATATTCGGTGTGTATATAACATACAGTTAAATAAATATTGTTTATGACAAATTTACTATTCATAGTATTACCTTTTATAATTATAATAAATTAATTTTCTATAAGAAGCACTATGGTAAGGTTACAAAAAGATTATCTTTTAAAATTCAATGAACAGGGAAAAAATTTCAGAATGGCAGTGTATTACTGAAGGTTGTATTTAAGTGCATAGAACAGAAACAAGATTAAAATGGATTAATCAAAAAGTGTGCTTTTTTTTAACTTAAAACAAGAATTCCCAAAATAGGCAGTCCAAGACTAGGGAAATGGCTCCATGATGCCCCCAGGGATTCAAGCTTCATTATGCTAGAATATATGTGACTTTCTTACTTTCAGCCACAAAATGGTGGCTGCACTTCTAGCCTGTTTGCACTCCATGCAGGAAAAGGAAAGGAAAGGGAAAAAGGAAAGGTGATTATCTTTTCCTAATCAAAAACCTTTCCACCAGTGCCTACCCAGTAATTTCTGCTTGCATCTCCTTGGCTGGAACTGGTTTACAGGTCCACTGTTTATCTGAGGGGATGAATATGTTAGCTTGATCCAAACAAAATTTTGAATTTTATTATTAAGAAATATGGGGACAATGGATATTCAATAGGCAACTAGTAGTGTCTGCTATTTTTGTTCACCAAAGATATTAACCATGGCCACCTTTAAATGAAGAAGTAATAGGTAAGTCTTATACCTTCTTGTATTGCCCAAATTGTTTTCAATATGTGATGTTATTGTAATTGGAAAAGAGCACAATCAAGTTATTTTTATTTTGTAGGGGAAAAAAGGAAGTTTCAACATTTGTTTTTATAGGCTGCACCAAAATATCTCTGATATTAAAATGTCTGCTTCAAATGATCATGTCAAAATACTCTTTTTTTTTTTAAATTGGACGGTAAGTGCTTTACAATGTTGTGTTGGTTCTGCCATACAATAATGCAAAATAGCCAGAAGTATACATATGCCCCCTCCCACCTGCCAATCCAGGAGATGCAGCTTCAATCCCTGGCCAGGGAAGATCCCCTGGAGGAGGGCATGGTGTCCCACTCCAGTATCCTTGCCTGGAGAATCCCATGGCCAGAGGAGCCTGGCAGGCTACAGTCCATGGGGTCACAGAGAGTGGGACACGGCTGAAGCGACTTAGAACACATGCATGAATACTTACAATCTCTGAACCTTAGTTAACTTAATAAAATAAGGGACATTACAGTCAACTCTCAAAGTTACTATAATATTTAAATGTGATAATATATATATATAATACATAGCTCAGTGATCATTAAACTGTAGCTTTTGTTAATGGTACCTAGATACACGGTACATGCTAAGCCGCTTCAGTTGTGTCCGCATTTCTTATATTTCCTGCATTTGGTAGGTGAGTTCTTTACCACTGGCACCACTGGGAAAACCCTTGGATACACAGTAGATGATATAAAATAGCTGTTTTGATTAACTATATGATTTATTGATTTTACCTAGCTATATTTTTTGTTAGCTCATTTCTACTGAATATTTACTATGTAAGATGAATCATGGGGCTTCTCAGGTGACTCAGTAGTAAAGAATCCACCTGCCAATTCAGGAGATGCAGGTTCAATCCCTGGATTGGGAAGATCTCCTGGAGAACCCACTCCAGTATTCTTGCCTGGGAAATTCCATAGACAGAGGAGTCTGGCAGGCTACAGACCATGAGGTCACAAAGACAACTTGGTGACTGAGCAAGAGGAATCATACTGTCTTATCTATATTAAGTCATTCAAACCTCAAAATAACCTGTGGTGTACATACTATTATCATCTATATTTTATAGATGAAAAACTGCACCTTAGGGAAGTTAAGGAATTGACCAAAATTATATAGCTAGGATCTAGCAAAGCTTGAATTTAGATCTTTGCAGTTTGACCCGAAGTTTTTGTCCTTAACTAGTCTATTGTAACACAAATCTGAGCCATTTTTAAATTATGAAAGCATTATTACACTGGTTATAAATCAACTCATCCAAGAAGTTATTTTAATTTCTGAGTCTAGCAAAAAGAACTGAAGAATCAGCTGAAAATATTTTGAATAACATCCAGAAATTAGAACCTTGTCATTGCAGTTTTTCCTAATGATATAACCCTGTTCAATAGTGCTGCATTGAATAACTTCTGAAAATTCTACTCTAAATTCTCAGCAGAATGTGGATTCATGCTTTTTATAAATACCTAAGATGGAAGTTTTTCAAGTTAATTCATTTACTGATTACAATTTGACTAGGTCAGTCTAGAAAACTACTGTAAAAGAATCAAGCTATGAAACAGAAGCAATCTATTACAAAAGAGCAGTATAAATAGACATTCTTTCTCAGGTATTATACTGACATGACTCCATTCATAAGTATGAAATTAATAAAATGAGAAGAGAATAATGAGACTTTAGTTTAAAAGATATTAATTGAAGTCATTCTATAAACAATTTACAAGATATTTGAGCTGAATCTAAAAGAGTGAGTGAGTGAAATCGCTCAGTTGTGTCCGACTCTTAGCGACACCATGAACTGTAGCCTACCAGGCTCCTCGGTCCATGGAAGTCTCCGGGCAAGAATACTGGAGTGGGTTGCCATTTGAATCTAAAAGTACTATATTAATTGGAAAAATACATTGGTAAAAATTTTAGACAATGTTCTAGCAAGTATCTCTCTAAGGCTATTACAGTTACCAACACAAATAGATTAAGTTCAGTAAAAGTAAGTGCCTAACATGAAATTAGACTCCAAAAACCTGAATTGTTACAAGGCTGAATCTCAGGTTTGAACATCAGCATTAGAAAGTCAAATAGGTACCTTTAAAAAGCATCTGACTCTCACTCTTGTTGCTGTTCAGTCACTCAGTCATGTCCGACTCCTTGCGACCCCATGGACTGCAGCATGCCAGGCTTCCCTGTCCTTCACCATTTCCCAGAGTTTGCTCAAGCTCATGTCCATTGAGTTGGTGATGCCATCCAACCATCTCTTCCTCTGCCATCCCTTTTTCCTCCTACCTTCAATCTTTCCCAGCATCAGGGTCTTTTCCAATGAGTCAGCTCTTTGCATCAGGTGGCCAAACTATTGGAACGTCAGCTTTAGCATCAGTCCTTCCAATGAATTTTCAGGGTTGATTGCCTTTAGGATTGACTGGTTTGATCTCCTTGCAGTCCAAGGGACTCTCAAGAGTCTACTCCAGCACCACAGTGGGAAAGAATCAATTCTTCAGCATTCAACCTTCTTTATAGTCATAGTTAAATTTTTGCTTTGGTAAATACTTTAGCTTCTAAAAAAAAATTGAGTGCCTAACATCTTCCTGCTGGCTACCAGGAAAAGGCAGAATTGTACAAGAAATTATTTTTTTATATGTTCATGAGGTACAGAGGTACACAGAGGAGGGAAGGATTATATGCAGAGATCAGTAAGAAAAGATTTAGCTAAGATATAACAGAAGACAGCTTTGAAAGATAAATAGAGCTTTTCCAGGTGATTTCCATGAAGAAAAGCATTACAGGGAAAAGGACTAATATGAGCAAAAACACAGGCAGCCTAAAACAATAGGATAATTTTGAGTAAATTGCATGGTCTTCAACATGGCTGAACATGAATTTTGTGGAAAGAAATGTCACGAGAGGTAAAGCAGGTGATTCACGGAGGATCTTATCTACTATAATTGTAGTCTGAGCTTTATTCAAGGTCAGTGGGGAGACACTGAAAGATTTATATCAGTGAAGTAATGTGGTCATCTGACATTTTAAATCAATCACTTCCATCACTTTGATGGAGGACTCTTGTATCATTATGAAATAACTTTCTATGCTTCTAGTAATACATCTTGCATTAAAACCTATTTTGATCTTCGCATAGCCATACCAGTTTTATTTTGGTTAGAATCTGCAAGGTATGGACTTTGTAATCATAGTTTGTAACTATACAAACCCAAAGTTTGTACTTTGAACATTTTTGCATACTAATATGTAAAAAAAAAAAAGTTGAAACATATAGGTAGGGACTTTTACCTGATCTGACAATCTTAATCTTTAATTAGAATGTTAATCCATTTATTTATTTTGTGTAAAGTTACTGCTATAATTGTTTGATTTCTATTTGTGTTCTATATTCCTTTTTCTTTACATTCTTTACTCTTGAATTAGCTACATAATTTTTACTGTTAATTCTCCTCCTTCCCACCATTATCTTACTAGTTGTATAAATTTTTAAATTTTATTTTAGAGGTTACTCTGGAGCAGGGTTTCTCAGCCATGTTGTGACTGACATTTTGGACTGAAGAATTCTTTATAGGATAGGAGGAGGCTGTTTGTGAATAAGATTTTTTTTTAGCATTCATGGTTTCCACCCACTAGATAACAATAGTACCACCCATGCTCCTACAACCATGACAATCAAAAATGTCTTTAGACACTGACACATATCCCCCATGGGGCATGATCTCTCTTCTTGAGAATCACTGCTCTAGAGTTGGGCTGTCCAATATATTAGTTAGTAGCCACATGTGAGATCTTGAAACGTGGCTAATCTAAATTGAGATGTGAAATAAAAAGTAAGACACCAGATTTTGAAGACTTAATATTATTTTAAGGATCCTCGTTAATAATTTTATTGTAGATGTTATTATTAATAATTAAATTGAATATAAATAATTAAATTATTATTAATAATTACATTAATAATTAAATTGTAGATGTACTAGATTATAAATATATTATTTAAATTAATTTCACATTGCTTTTTACTTGTTTTAAATATAGCTGCTAGAAATTGAAGATTCACTTCTGTGATGCTCATTTGTAACTTGCATTATATTTCAACTGGGCATCACTTCTCTTGAGATTATGACATGCATCCTTCGTTTATTCAAGTCTGTGATAAACCTGGACTTTTACAAAGTACCAGACAATGCAAGGGTTCTGGAACACTTCACTCTGCTCCTTCTCTCCTCTTGTGCTATTGCTGTCAGGTATTTTAGTTCTATAAATTACAAATATCATTTGACATTACTATTATTGTTTTATACAATAATGTTATAATATTATACATGTTATAATGTTATACAATAATACTTATAATGTTAACCCACGTTTGACCCTTTCTGTTGCTATTTACTTCTGCCTGCATTGCTTGCTTCTATCAAGGCTCATTTCTTTCTAATTGAAGCTCTGCCTTTTTATTTCTTTGAATGCACACCTACTATTGATTAAGTCTCTCAATGGTTTTCTTTTTCTGAAAATATCATTTATTACAGATAAATGAATCTTTACATATGTAAACACTTATGTGGCCACAGCCTAGATCAAGCACGCTAGAAGAATTGCCAGCAGGCTAGGAGCCTCCTGCTAGCCAATATTTCCCCAAAGCTAATACTATCCTGACCTTTATAACCACAAATTAATCTTCTCTGCTTTCAATCTTCATATAAATGGACTTATAATGCAATATGTACTGTTTTGTGCCTGCTTTCTTTTGCACAACATTGTGTGTATGAGGTTCATTCATTTTGTAACATGTAGCAGTTTCTGAATAGTATTCCATTGTATAAATATACCATAGATAATTTATCCATTATATTAATGCAGATTTCTATCATTTTAGAAAACTGAGATTATGAATAAGGCTGCTTTGACTATTCTTGTACATTTGCTAGGTGAACATAGGCACTCATTATACCAGGAATGAAATTGCTGATCATTTAATAGTAGACCATTTAACACATACCACCAAACAAAATTCCAAAGTAGCTGTGCTATACACAAACCTTGATACTTAATTTCTTCACATCCTTACTAATCCTGTGGTATACAGCCTTTCTGTTAGATAGCAGTCTTTGGGTGGCTATGTCTTATGCTTATATTCTTCTGTTCTTCTGGCTTCCCTTTTTACTCCTTAATGATGTCTTTTGATGTACATAAATTCTTCATTTCAATGAAGTCCAATTTTCCAATCTTCTTTTTGTGTTTAGTATGTTTTGTTTAGGAAATGGTTGCTTACCAAAAGACCATGAAAATAGTTTTTTTTTCATTATTTAGTCTAGAAGTTTTATCATTTAACTTTTACACTTAGTTCTATGATCCATCTTAAATCATTTTAATTTTTGAAGGATATTTTTGCCTGTTGGAAATTCTAAGATACTTGTTTTCACTTGCTTACAGAAACTGTCCTATTTTTTGCTGTTTCCATCACTTATGTTGGGAAGTCTTATTGTTTTTCTACTGGGTACTTCCAAAATTTTCAATGTATTTATTTATTTATTTGGCCATACTACATGGCATGTGGGATCTTAGTTATCTGACCAGGGATAGAACCTGCATCCCTGAAGTGGAAGTAGAGTCCTAATTACTGGATCACTAATGAAGTTCCCAAGATTCTCTCCTTATATTTCACTTTCAGCAGCTTAACTAATAATGTGTCTAGATGGTTTTTTTTTTTTTTTTTTTTTTATCCTGCTTGCAGTTTATAACCCTTCTAGACTGTGTGGCTTTATATCTTTCATAATTTTTAAAAAATTTAGTCCTTCATGTATTCCAGTATTTCTCCATCCTCTCCTTTCTAGGACTCAGATTATGTATATACTAGTATATGTCATGGAGAAGGCAATGGCACCCCACTCCAGTACTCTTGCCTGGAAACTCCCATGGACAGAGGAGCCTGGTAGGCTTCAGTCCATGGGGTCGCTGAGTCAGACACAACTGAGCGACTTCACTTTCACTTTTCACTTTCATGCATTGGAGAAGGAAATGGCAACCCACTCCAGTGTTCTTGCCTGGAGAATCCCAGGGATGGCGGAGCCCAGTGGGCTGCCGTCTGTGGGGTCGCACAGAGTCAGACACGACTGAAGCGACTTAGCAGCAACAGCATATGTCATCATGCTCCAGAATTCTTCTGCTCTTTTCTGCAATGTTTTCTGGTCTTTCTTGTGTTTCATCAACCCTGTCTTCAGTCATGTCTAATCTGCCACTGAGTTCATTAGCTAAGTTCTTGAGTTACTATCATTTTTAGTTCTAGAATTTTAAATAATTTTTAAAATAGTTTCAGTTTTCTGTTGAAATCCCTTACCTTTTCATACTTTTCTTAAATGTTTTGATTTACTGTTATTTTGAAGTTCATATGTAATAAATACAATATATGGATCTCTATGTGTTTGTTTCTTTTATCTAGTGTTTTTTCTTTTTTTTCCCCTCTCGCTTAGGTTATTGTCACATCCTAGTATACCTACGTTGTGTGTGAAAATTTGGAGTGCTAACTTGAACCTCTGGATAATGCTTTCTATCTCTTTCTCCAAAAAAAGATTTAGGTGTTTTTTTTCCCCCCGTCAGCAGTTAGAATAGGGATATATCACCTTAAATGTACTCCTGGATTATATCAATTCTAAGATGCATTTCAGCCTTTGTGATAGCTCTATATTTTTAGTTTGTACTATTTCCAGGGCGCTTCCTTTTCTGAGTCTCAACTGAAGGTCTGGAGGGTTTACCATAGCCTGTTTTCTTTAATGGTCCTTGAACTCCAAATTTTGTCTTTCCAGCACTGTAAAATCGGTGAAATTCCTGCTCAGTTTATTACCCTCTTGGCCAGTGATTTCTGTTAGATGTCGAATCCCCTCATTCTATACCGTGCACAAGAAGCATGTGTCTGGAGCGGGCAGTGGGGGTGGGGGGGATGAGCAGCACAGCCTGCTGGGATCATCTCAATTTGTGCACCTTCTCCCCAAGGTCTTGATTCATGGGTTCTTGTTCCTAGATGCCTAACTCTCTGATGCTTCAAAACCAAGAAAAGAATCAATAAATGATGAATAGTGGTACCACTGACTGAACAGGGCTGACATGATAAAAAGAAATTGAGAGGTTATGATGGAAAGGGATGTGTGCAAGAGGAAGAGATAATAAACCCTGCTTTGATAATGTTTAAGGTGTTTGCTGCTCTGCTAAACAAAGAAAACCACTAAGCAACTGGATAAAGGGTAAGTGGTTTGGCCTATTGCTATTGATACAAATGTGTAAGTTGTCTGAATATAAGTGATGCTTAAAATTATGAAGTCAGGATTTACCTTGGAGTCCAGTGGTTAAGGATCTGCACTTCCATTCAAGGGGTGTGTGTTCAATCCCTCGTCAGGGAACTAATATCCCATATTCTGTGTGGTGTGCCAAAGGACAAAAAAAAATTATGAGGTGAGATGCAATCATGAAGGTAGAGTTTTATATTTAGAATGCATGAACAGGCTTAATAAATAACTCTGGAAAACTCACATATTTAAGATGATATAATAAATATCTGTTTAGTCTCAATTATATACAAGAATATTTCAGTAGTCTTCAAAAACTGTCAATCCTTTTTTTAAATCATTCTACGACAAATTATTTCTTCCAAATGCTAGTTTATAATCTTTGCTCCTATAGTTCTAAATTAACAAAACTAGCATGTTAGTTGGAGAAGTCAATGGCACCCCACTCCAGTACTTATGCCTGAAAAATCCCATGGACAGAGGAGCCTGGTAGGCTGCAGTCCATGGGGTCACTGAGAGTTGGATGCGACTCGGTGACTTCACTTTCACTTTTCACTTTCATGCATTGGAGAAGGAAATGGCAACCCACTCCAGTGTTCTTCCCTGGAGAATCCCAGGGACGGGGGAGCCTGGTGGGCTGCTGTCTACGGGGTCGCACAGGGTCGGACACGACTGAAGCGACTTAGCAGCAGCAGCAGCAGCATGTTAGTAGATCCATAGGGAAGCTGTTAGGTATTTCCATAAAGATTTATGTTTCCAGAACATAGCATAAACACCAGAAAGATATAAATGAAACAAAGTTAGCATATAAAAGTTCCAGCTGAAATTGATATGATATTACTGGTTTAGAAAGTATGCTCTGAAGTATACTACAGTTTGTAGAATCCGTCAAAATTTTATCCTGCTTTTCCCACTTATAAGCTGTGTGACATTGGGAAAGATGCTTAGTCTCTCCAAGCCTCAGTTTTCTATTGGTAAAATGAAAATAATAGCAGTACCTATTCCACTGGATTGCTGTGACCATGAAATGGAATGATGTAGGTAAAGTGTTTAGCACAGTGTCATGAATATAATAAACTACACATAAATATGAAAACCTATATAACTTCTAAAGACTAAATTATATGAAGGTAAAATTAGTATGATATTAAAACCTCTGTTAAATTCAAGCTTAAAACACCTTTTCAGTTCAGTTCAGTTCAGTCGCTCAGTCGTGTCCGACTCTTTGTGACCCCATGAATCGCAGCACGCCAGGCCTCCCTGTCCATCACCAGCTCCCGGAGTTCACTCAGATTCATGTCCATCGAGTCAGTGATGCCATCCAGCCATCTCATCTTCTGTCGTCCCCTTCTCCTCCTGCCCCCAATCCCTCCCAGCATCACCTATGTCTAAATGCCAGGGGAAATTTAGTTGCAACATTTTTTACCCCTCTGATAACCAAAACTGGTTCAACTTCGAATATTTCGTTTTTCCATATGTCTCTCCCAAAATAAAAATAAAGATGAACTTGCCACATAAATTGACCAACTTTTTGTTGAAGTATGAGTGGCTGTGATCCTTGATTGAACTGCGTCTGCCTACATAACTGATGAAAGAAAGTGAAAGTGAAGTCGCTCAGTCATGTCTGACTCTGCGACTCCGTGGACACCAGGCTCCTCCATCCATGGGATTTTCTAGGCAAGAGTACTGTAATGGGTTGCCATTTCCTTCTCCAGGGAATCTTCCCAACCCAGGGATCGAACCCAGGTCTCCCGCATTGTAGACAGACGCTATACNACTCTGCGACTCCGTGGACACCAGGCTCCTCCATCCATGGGATTTTCTAGGCAAGAGTACTGTAATGGGTTGCCATTTCCTTCTCCAGGGAATCTTCCCAACCCAGGGATCGAACCCAGGTCTCCCGCATTGTAGACAGACGCTATACCGTCTGAGCCACCAGGGAAGTCCTACATAACTGATGAGTGCCTTCTAAACTAGAGGAAAGTTGTATTATCTAAAATGTAAAAGTGTATGCTTCCAGGTGGTACTAGTGGTAAAGAACCTGCCTGCCAATGCAGGAGACATATCAGATGCGGGTTCAAACCCTGGGTTGGCAGGATCCGCTGCTGAAGGAAATGGCAACTCACTCCAGTTTTCTTGCCTGGAGAATTCCATGGACAGAGGAGCCTGGTGGGCTACAGTCCATAGGGTTGCAAAGAGTCAGACAGGACTGAAGCGACTGCACAGCACAGCTCATGCTATGCTTATCAGATGTTAAGATACATTTAGCCATGCTGCCGGAGGATCTAGGTATTGCTCCTTTTTAAATTCTTCATGATCAGAATATTTCTGGGGAACTGATTCTCCTAAATCAAGCACAACATTTGTGTTTGGCCAAGATGACAATTTCACTTTTGAAACCAACGAACTGCAATGATTCAAAAGCTAAATGCTTGCTATTTTATCCTAAGATAATAATTAAGTTTATACTCAACAGTGACTAAGCATTGACTTTACTTTCTTTTGTCTTCAGAGATTTTTGAACATTTTTTACCTGTGATACTGTAATACTGTCTCCATCTGAGTGTGCTTGGTTAATTTGCATTAATTCATTCAGAAAGCATTCTTCTTTCAAGAAATTCACTTCATCTGTGTGGATGGCAACGAAGAAACTGCGTTCTACACTCTCCTTTTCCTTATACTTTACAAGCTAGAAATGTGAAAGTGAGATTGCTACCTTGTATCTTTAAGACTTTCAGTTGTAGATGGTAGAAATACAATACAAATTATTTGGTATTCAAAACAAATGATCCACCCACCCAGAAACTGCAGTGTGCAGGAATGGTGCTGGCTTAGACAGATAAATCAAGGGTTTCAGAATACACCATCAGAATCGTCAGCGTTATCATCTTCATCGATCTCTCTGTGTCTCTTTCCATATTTCTCTCATCTCTCTTATCTCTCTGATAAAAGAGGTGTATTGGGGTTTTTGTCACTGCTTTAATAAACCACCACCTTTAATGGCTTAAAGTGAAAGTGAAGTCGCTCAGTTGTGTCTGACTCTTTGTGACTCCGTGGACTGTAGCCCACCAGGCTCCTCTGTCCATGGGATTCTCCAGGCAAGAATACTGGAGTGGGTTGCCATTTCCTTCTCCAGGGGATCTTCCCGACCCAGGGATTGCACCCAGGTCTCCTGGATTGCAGGCAGATGTTTTAACCTCTGAGTCACCAGGGAAGCCCCTTTAATGGCTTAAAATAACACAAATTTATTCTTACAAAGTTCTAGAGGTCAGATGTCCTAAGTAAGTCTTGCAGGGCTAAGATCCAGGTGTGGGCGCTGTGCCACTCCTTTTGATGGTAGCATTCCCAGTACATGCAGTTTCTCCGTGGTTTCAAGGTCTACTTCCTGGCACTGAAGTGGCCTAGGTGGGGAGCTGCTGGGAGTGGATAGCACCTTCCCTAATGCTGTGTAAGACAGCAACAGAAGCCGCAGTTTCCTCTTTGGGACTGTTGTGCTGTGTGATGATCAGAATCTGTTCCCAGACACCTTCAAGTTTAGTTCTCTGGGCCTTCCAGCAGTTCTGTGAGGCAGCCAATATCCTTTTAATAAACTCCTTTTTCTGCTTAATCAGCTAAAGAGAGCTTCAAGTGCTTGAAATTGAGGGTGATGACTGACTTATCTACCTCAGAGAGTTAGTGTTGTAATGAAACAGAATACTATATTGTTGCACAAGTTGGCTGCCTTGATTTGCCTGCGGATCATTCCCCTAGAACATCATATGTACCCAAGTCCCTTGTTTCAGGGTTGGCTTTTGAGGGAACACAATGAAGACCATACCGATGGAAGGAAAATAGTGTTGTAATGAAACAGAATACTATATTGTTGCACAAGTTGGCTGCCTTGATTTGCCTGCGGATCATTCCCCTAGAACATCATATGTACCCAAGTCCCTTGTTTCAGGGTTGGCTTTTGAGGGAACACAATGAAGACCATACCGATGGAAGGAAAATGTTATGTTTTGATTTTGAACATTTCAGATAAAAAGAGGCATTCAAAACTAAAATTCCAGAGTGATTCCTCTACTTTCGTTTTCTTCTATTCAAAGTGCTAAAATACTGAATTTTATTTTTTAAAAGTTGAAATCATTCCCCTAGGTTTCTGTGCCACTGATGATTCTTGCATACTTTTATTTTTTTAAAAAAATTGGTGGAATTCCCTAAGTGGAATTGTCATTTTAATATATCATCTTTTTGTTTATCTCAGAGGTAAAGGTTTAATATGTTTGCACAGAAAATAATGCTGATATTTGAGAATTCATTTAAAAGGAGATTAATATTTTATAATATTCAACTGATTGAAATGTAGTTTACAAGAAAAACTAATTACTTTTACAGAGTAGTTGAAAACCTTAGACCTAGAATATATGAATGATTTTCATTTGAACAAATTAAGAGAATTGATTCATCTTTGTGGCAAAACGATCCAGTTACATATAGTCAGGGAACATTCACAATGTTGGACTCAGTGTTTCTGGAAACCAAAAAAAAAAACTAGAGCACATTTTCCCTGCAGGCTGTAACTTGAAAATTCAATTAAGATTTATTGATAAAAGACCGCACAGCTAAAATATATTGTCCTAATTTACAAATCAATAAGCATTTCTGTGATTTTTATGCACTATAAATTATATAATTTAATTTATGCCTATCTGATGTCCAAATGTGTTGGTAAATGAGATGCCTAAAGCAATGTGTGGGGGTAGAATATAATTCTGTTAATGTTGAAAAGAGGTGACATTTTTATGCTAATCATAACAGAGCTTATGTGGACATTTTAACAACTTGCATACTAAACTTATTATATTTATATAGTGTCCCTTCTGTCTCCAGTCTTTTACACCTGGCAAATTCACCCACACACCCTAAAGACAAACTGAAAGCACCAAGAAAAGTTTTAGGCACTTCTCCTGAAATTTTGCAATTTCTCTTTCCCAACACTCATACGTCCTCCTAACACGCTTTGGTTTTCTGATCGCCTCGTGCGTAACAGGGTTTCAGGTGGGCTGAATTTAGAAGCCTGAGCGACAAGCTGGCAGCATCTCTTGGTTTAGGTACCTGAGGCAAGTCTCCTTGGGGATCTTTGTTTCGCTCTTAGTTATGTAAGACGTTCTCTTGAGGGTAAATCTCACAACCTGATGTTTTTTCCTCACAACTTCAAGAAGTAGAGAGCCTGCCTCCAGAGTAAGGCTTAGGAAATTTTGCATACTAGTGAAAAAGCTGCTTGGGGGGAAAAAAAATGAACCAGATTTTTAATAACTTCCTTTTTGAGGTTAGTAGTTTTCTGACAGATTGAGGTGGTTCTGTGCAAGATTTTTCACGGGATAAGAGCAGTGAGGGCTTCAAAGTAGAATTCTCCCTCAGTGATGCGTGCTTAGGATCCAGTCAACCTGAGAACTTCAATATCCAAGGCAAGCAGCTTTGGTCAAGGCACATGTGAGAGAGAGGAAAGTACTTCAGGAGCTTCCAGTAACACCGAGCATGTTATCACCTGTGGAGATCAGCTGCTGCTTATGTGTAAGTGTAAACCTGAAGCCTAGCTATGGCATGACTGTACAGGACTGAGGAGCTCTGGGCAAGACAGGATGTCACTGTGGCGATAGATTCGTATTCCTCAGATTGTGCAGAACAGATGCTCAGTAGAGACACCAAGTATGATAGCAAGATACCCCTGGTTCAAAAGGCCTCAAAACACTTTTTGATTCTCTCTCCTCACATCTTTTTAGAAGTTGAATTGACCATAGTGGACAGTTTGTGGGGAGGCCACAGGAGGTAGACATTGGTGTCCCTGCAAGTGTGAGAATGAAGTACGTCAAACTGATGAATTAAGCTGTGAGTTCCACGCTTTCATTCAGTCACGTCTGACTCTGTGACCCCACAGACTGTAGCTCACTAAGCTCCTCTGTCCATATAATTTTCCAGGCAAGAATACTGGAGTGGGTTGCCATTTCCTACGCCAGGGAATCTTCTTGACCCAGGGATTGAACCCATGTCTCTTGCATCTCCTATATTGGCAGACAGATTCTTTACCACTGGCCCACCTGGGGACCAGCTCTGTTTACTGTAGAGTTTTGGCAGCCTCCCTCTACTCCTGCGTCTCTGGGTATATTGCAAAACTTAGATCACAGATTTATTTTTCAGCGGAAAAAGCAACTGAAGAAAAATGTAATTGATAAATTTATTCATAACTCAAAATATTAGGAATAATTTAAAAGCAAAGAAAACAATATTTAGGTGTATAATAGCCTGTTTTACAAATCTCAGAGTGCTTGAGTGAACAATAGGTAGCTGACTTTCTAAGAAAGATGCTGAGACTGATTGAATAATAAAATGGCCATTCTCAGTTTTAGAATGGATGGGGGCAAGAAAGAGAAGACTGAGACAAAGACAAGACCAGATATAGCCCCGAACTTGAAGCTGTCTGTCTTAATCTGTTCAAACCAGATTCACACTTGCACTCCTTATGTGGCTGGCACCTAATAAGAAAACAAACCTTTGGACAAAAATAGGTTAGGAAATAAAATGAAGGAAAGCATCCCATTTTACAAAATCAGATTTTTAAAATAAAATACTTAGTAGTAAACATAAATTTAAGATCTACTTAGGAAAAATTATGGGATATAAGAAATATATATAGATATACAGTTGACTCTTGAACAACAGGAGTTCAGTCTGCAGAGATCCACTTATACACTGATTTTTTTTTGTTTGTTTTTTTTCAGTAATAAATCCTACAGTACTATATGCTCTTCAGTTTTTGGAATCTAAGGATGTGGAATTGCAGATGCAAAGGACGGACTATAAGTTACACTTGGATTTTCCACTGCTTAGAGGACCAGCACCCCAACAAAGTAGGTTATTCAAAAGTCAACTATGATTTGTATAGAAACACTCAATAACACAAACACGAAGGACCTACTGTGTAGCACAGGGAACTGTACTCAATATACTGTAGTAGCGTATATGTGAAAAGAACTGGAAAAAGAATGGCTATATTAATATGTGTGTATATAACTGAACCACTTTGCTGTATACCTAAAACTAATACAACATTGTAAATCAACTATGCTTCAATATAGAATAAAAACTAGGTTAAAAATACTACTAATACAAACATGAAATTTCTCCAAAGATTAGTAAGTTAATTCAGTATCATCCCAAACAGAATCCCAAACAGATTTCTTGTTTTCTTTTGAACTTGCAAAAATAATAGTAGAGTTCATCTATAAAAATAAATGAGTAGAGCCAGAAAATTTCTGAAGAAGAAAGTTTATATGGAGGTAATATACCTACCAGATATTAATTATGTAAAACTTTAATTTTAAGGAATGCTATTATTAGCCAGGTAAAATTCTGTGAAACAAAAGAGAATTCAAAAATAAACCTCCAAACAAAAATGGAATTTAGTATATAATAAATGCTGCTTTTACTATTTAGTTGCCAAGTCATGTCCAATCCCTTTGCAACCCCATGGACTGTAGCCTGCCAGGCTCCTCTATCCATGGTATTTCCCAGGCAAAAATACTGGAGTGGGTTACTATTTCCTTCTCCAGGAAAGGATCAAACCCACATCTCCTGCATCGCAGAGAGATTCTTTACCACTGAGCCACCTGGGCGGAGAAGGCAATAGCAAGCCACTCCAGTACTCTTGCCTGGAAAATCCCATGGATGGAAGAGCCTGGTAGGCTGCAGTCCATGGGGTCGCTAGAAGTCGGATGCGACTGAGCGACTTCACTTTCACTTTTCGCTTTCACACAATGGAGAAGGAAATGGCAACCCACTCCAGTGTTCTTGCCTGGAGAATCCCAGGGACAGGGGAGCCTGTTGGGCTCCTGTCTGTGGGGTCGCACAGAGTCGGACACGACTGAAGCGACTTAGCAGCAGCAGCAGCAGCA
>SJYT01064460.1:956649-981487 GCA_006410635.1 Cephalophus harveyi
TCTGCTTTTAATGGATGTAAATTTGTACAACTTCATTAGAAGACAATTTGTTAATGCCTATTAAAATCTAAAAATTGGTGCAGTAACTGCATTTAAAAGGAATTTAACACACAGATATACTCCACAAATGTAAAAAATCATATTATAAAATTACTTCTTGCATCTTTGTTTGAAATACTAAAAACTCAATCCATAGGACCATAGGACTGACTCTGTGCGTGCATGTATTAGTGTTCAGTACCATAGGGCTGGGTCTGTGCGTGCATGTATTAGTGTTGAGTCTTTTTAGTCATGCCTGACTCTTTGCGACCCCATGGACCAAAGCCTACCAGGCTCCCCTGTTCATGGAATCCTGCAGGCAAGAATACTAGGGTGGGTTGCCATGCCCTCCTCCAGGGGATCTTCCCGACCCAGGGATCAAACCCACATCTCTTATGTTTCCTGCATTGGCAGGCAGGTTCTTTACCGCTAGCGCTACCTGAGAAGCCCAAGATTGGTTGTGTAAATTATAGCAAATCCATATAATAGAAACTGTGTAGCAATCAAGAAATTTAAGGTAAATCTAAATAGACCCACATGGAAAGATCTCCAAAATAGCTGTTAGTTTCAAGAATAAAGTTAAAAACAAAAGCAGCTTATAGTATAATTCCTTGTTATTTAAAAGACTTAAAAAGCCATATGTGTGTTTGCTCTAAGGATATTCATTCTCTATGTGCATGCACATGTGCTAAGTTGCTTCAGTCGTGTCTGACCCATTGCAACCCCATGGATTATAGCCCACCAGGCTCCTCCGTCCATGGGTTTCTCCAGGCCAGAATACTGGAGTGTGTTGCCATGCCCTCCTCCAAGGGGATCTTCCTGACACAGGGACCAAACTTAGTCTCCTGCATTGCCAAGCAGGTTCTTTACCACTAGTGCCACCTGAGAAGCCCTCATCCTCTATGTATCTGGTTCTAATTAACTGATTTGTTCCTTCTACTTGTCACTGAGCATAATACAAGATGGTTACTAATGATTACTAATTCCTTTTACTTGCCTGCTTGATTTTTAGAACTTTATTTTATGTGTGTGTATATATATATGTATATATATTTACATATATATATAAAACACATATAGGGTGACTGCTTTTTTAAGGTATTATATTCCTTACATTTATATTGTAATATAATTTCATAATAAATATAATGGTAATTCTCAAAGTAGAAATTGTTTTTACTAGTATATGGATAGAAAATTCTGGAGGGATACGTGAGAAACTATTAACAATGGTTATCTCTAGAGAATAGAACTGAAAGTAAGTGAGTTAGATTTTATATTTCATTTCATATCTCTATGTACTCATTTAAGTTTTTTATCATGTGTATAAATTTTCTATAATATTCCTAATAATTTAAATTAAAAAAACACAGTGTTCTAGAACACCAGCTTTGAACTCCTATCTTCCAGGCCTGTCTCCCTACATTCCTAGTGTAGGAAATGATAACAAATTTGGTTTTCCTGGTTTTTATTCTCAGTTCTCTGACTCTATTTGCATTTGGTCTGGCTCTTGTTTCTCCTAGCTCTCCAGGTAAGCACCTCATATGATCTAACCTGTGGTTCATCTGCTTGCTTAACTGGCACTCAAACCTGAAAGAAGGTCAGACCAAAACTTGATAAACTTGAAGAACAAGTAACATTATCACAGGAAAAGTGTTAGTCGCTCAGTACTGTCTGATGCTTTGCAATCCCGTGGACTGTAGCCCATAGGNAACCTGTGGTTCATCTGCTTGCTTAACTGGCACTCAAACCTGAAAGAAGGTCAGACCAAAACTTGATAAACTTGAAGAACAAGTAACATTATCACAGGAAAAGTGTTAGTCGCTCAGTACTGTCTGATGCTTTGCAATCCCGTGGACTGTAGCCCATAGGGCTCCTCTGTCCATGGAATTCTCTAGGCAAGAATACTGGAGTGGGTAGCCATTCCCTTCTCCAGGGGATCTTCCCGACCCAGGGATTAAACCCAGGTCTCCTGCATTGCAGGTGGTTTCTTTACCGATTGAGCCACCAGGGAAGATGGCCCATGCTATTGTTAAAAAAAAAGGAATATTTAATAAAATTGACTTCATTAAGATGCTCAACAACTGTGTTATATCTAATTTAGGGTTAAAGATAAAAACTGGTTGTTATTGTTGTGGTCATGCATTTATTAAAAAATTGTAAGATTACTATGGATCTTTTATGGTTTAGGGCTGGGTGAACAGGCACATACCTTGCTCATTTTCACTCACACCATACAACAAACATAACAATTACAAAACAGCAGGTGAAATTGGTAATTGTTTCCTTCCCAGCCTTCAGTGTGCTACAAAGTCTAGAGACTATAAGGGAGTATTATTTCAGATTGACTTGAGCCATATGTAGTTTGCAACGCAGAATGTTTTATCCGTCTATTTCAGACCCTTCACCCCCATGGTTGGTTTCCCCTCACCATTTTTAAAGACCACTTTCTTGGCCATTTACTCCCACCTCTCAAGTCTGGGTTGAATACCTTTCATCTCTGTTACTGTGATGGTTTACCCTGAGTTGTTAACACATAGCCAGTAATAAATGATGGCATTCCTGACATTTTCACAAGGAATAAAACAGTGTATATAGGCGTACATGTCAGTTTTTTGATGTCCAATTCATTTCATGCTTTTCCTAACCTTTATTTTTTACCTTTATAGCTCACATCTATTTCTGAGCAGAGTTTTCTAGATTAAAACTTCCTGATTTGTTGACATCTTCTGGCTGAGTAACTGTCAGATTCCCATTTGGCCTTTATACTTGCTTCAGCTCCAAGTGGATAAACACTAAAGGGGGAAAAAAAAAACAGAACTAGCCTAAATAACATTTTTTTTCCTACTCTGCCAATGTCAGTGGTAGTATTGCAATTCCAATTAATAAATGTGGTTTGCTACAGCCAAAACACACTTATTATTTTTTCCAGTAATTATATTAAGACCATATTAAAATAATTATTCAGGTACCCTATTCCTTAAAGACAAATGAGATTCTATAAAACTGTCTGGAAAGCTAATTTGGTGAAATCCTTACTTGATATTTTAATTACAGACTTAGAGATATTACCATGGAAAACAAATTCTTCAATGGCCTGGATCAAAAGCTTTCTGGAAAAAGATTGCTATGCCATCATTATTGTGGTTTGCTGGGCCCTGTCAGATAATGACATTCCAGAGCATCATTATACCTAGTGATCCACTCATTGCCTTCAACTTTGAACATTTGAACAGATTGTAGCAGTGCCTTCTCTATTTCATGATCTATCCTTTTGTTATTACCTTTCACCACAAAATCTTAATTACTTTTTTTTGCCAGAGTATATTCAGGTTCTACATAGAACCCATCTACCTCCTATGCTTTTTTTTTAACTTTTTATTTTGTATTGGAATATAGCCAATTAACAATGTTGTGGTAGTTTCGGGTGAACAGTAAAAGAACTCAGCCATACATGTACATGTATCCATTCTCCCCCACACTCCCTTCCAACCAGGCTGTCACATAGCATCAAGTAGAGTTCCCTCTGCTGTACAGTAGGATTATCTCCTATGCTTTTGAAATGTTTGTGGACCTGCTAGATGTGACTAACATGTGTTGTATTTTGGGGGATTTTTTATTTGTATAAAATAAGAAATTATTTGTTATAAATAGCATGTTAAGTTTCATATACCTTCACATCAGTTCGGTTTAGTACAGTCACTCAGAAATGTCCGACTCTTTGCGACCCCATAGACTGCAGCACGCCAGGCTTCCCTGTCCATCACCAACTCCCAGAGCTTGTTCAAAATCATGTCCATTGAGTTGGTGGTGCCATACAACCATCTCATCCTTTGTCATCACCTTCTCCTCCTGCCTTCAGTCTTTCCCAGCATCAGGGTCTTTTCCAGTGAGTCAGTTCTTTGCATCAAGTGGCCAAAGTATTGGAGTTTCAGCTTCAGCATCAGTCCTTCCAATGAATATTAAGGACTGATTTCCTTTAGGATGGACGGGTTGTATCTCCTTGAAGTCCAGAGGACTCTCAGGAGTCTCCTCTAACACCATAGTTCAGAAGCATCAATTCTTCAGCACTCAGCTTTCTTTATAGTCCAAGTCTCACATCCATACACGACTACTGGAAAAACCATGGCTTTGACTAGATGGACCTTTGTCAGCAAAGTAATGTCGTGGTTTTTTAATACACTGTCTAGGTTGGTCATAGCTTTTCTTCCAAGGAGCAAGCATCTTTTAACTTCGTGGCTGCAGTCACCATCTGCGGTGATTTTAGTCTCTGTTTCCATTGTTTCCCCATCTATTTGCCATGAAGTGATAGGAGCGGATGCCATGATCTTTGTTTTTTGAATGTTGAATTTAAGCCAGCTTCTTCACTCTCCTCTTTCACTTTCATCAAGAGGCTCTTCAGTTCCTCTTTGCTTTCTGCCATAAGGGTGGTGTCATCTCCATATCCGCGGTTATTGATATTTCTCCCGCAATCTTGAATCCAGCTTGTGCTTCATCCAGCCCAGCATTTCGCATGATATACTCTGCATATAAGTTAGATAAGCAGGGAGACAATATACAGCCTTGACATACTCCTTTTCCTATTTGGAATTAGTCTGTTGTACCATGTCCAGTTCTAACTGTTGCTTCTTGACCTGCATGTACATTTCTCAGGAGGCAGGTAAGATCGTCTGGTATTCTCATCTCTTTAAGAATTTTCCACAGCTTGTTGTGATCCACACTGTCAAAGTCTTTGGCATAGTTAATAAAGCAGAAATAGATGTTTTTCTGGAACTCTAATAATATATGAAATTTCATATTAATTAATAATAATTCTATTTAGATTTTAATAATATTATTGCATAAGAAGTGTAAATATTTTTAACAATTAAAAGATAGGTTCTTAAACAAGATATATGTATTTGACATGTGGATGGAAATTTTCTTAAAATCTAATTTTAACTACCTGCCTTGTAACCTGTATGTGATGAAATATAATTATTGATGATTTTAATAAAAACTCATCAATTTCTTGCTTGCTTAATAGTTATATTGTCAGCGCAACAGAGAATAATTATTTTAGACATTATTGTTAGACATCACATTTAGTTTTTTTATTTCCAAGTATCTTTATGAAGGGCTTCCCTGGTGGCTCAGTGGTAAAGAATCTGCCAAGTGCAGGAGACATGGGTTCAGTCTCTGGGTTGGGAAAATCCCCTGGAGGAGGAAATGGAAACCCACTCCAATATTCTTGTCTGGAAAATCCCATGGATAGAGGCACCTAGCAGGCTATACAGGCCATGGGATCACAAAGAAGTCGTACACAATTTAACATTAAACAGCAACAACAACCTTTATGAAACAGGGTCTCTGAAACTAAAAATAAACACAAAAACATAATTGTGAGCACATCTTTTCCTTTATATGCCTCATGTATATTCTTCTGGAGCTTCTTTTGAAGTTGTAACTGTCAACAGATAGAAGAAGAAAGCAATAGAAAGAAATCAAAATTTCACTATAGCTGTTTAATATCATTATAAAGTCAATTCACCAACTTAAAAAGAACAGTGAGAGGAAGTGGTGAGAAAAGAGATCAGATAGAATAAATTAACAGAGGTTTGAATGAAAGACTAAGAAACTCAGATTTAATTCTATTAATACAAGTCAAGGAAGTCAGTGAAATTTCCTGATCAGAGGGTTGACATAATAAAAAATCATCTTCTCAAAGATTAATCTGCAGTTCTGTCACAAATTAAGCGGAGGATATAGAAATCTGGTTATAGCTGTCCTAGCCAGAAGTGAAGTAGTTATTATGTAGAAGCAGATTGCATCTAAGAAATATTCTAAAGAAGAAATGGATAGAGCTTTACGACTGACATGGATGAAAAATAAGAAAGAAAGATAAAAGAAACTCTCAGGCAACTGGCTTACTTATTAGGACAGGAAAGCTTACAAGTATATATTTTTATGTAAGGACATCTTTTTTTAGAAAGTCATAGCCACCTATAGGATAGTAGTTTTAACTTAAAAATCCTAATACCTAATAACAAACCACTGCCATTAACTCAATAATGCTTTCAGATGAAATTGTATCCTATGAATCACAATAGCGTATGTCTGTTTTCACAGGCTACAGTTTGACTCTTCTGCATATTGACACTGATGTGAATGCTACCCTAAGGGTTGTGCAGTGCACAGTCTATGCAGTCCACTCTACTGTGCACAGTGCTTGTGACTATATCATCTACACATTTTTGGAAATAGTTGAGCAAAACTGGAGGAAACCCATTTATTCCATTCTCAGTTACTATCTAATTCAGCATGGCTTCATGGATTCTTTGCAAGGACTCCTTAATTTCCCAGGGGACGGTCATCCATAGATCAGTTACCAATAGGAGGAAGAGAAGCAGGAGGATTATTATATTGTTGCAAACAGTGATGGGAAAGTTCAGAGAGGGAAGGACTCTTCTCCCCACCAAATCTCTAGTCTCTCTGCTTTCCAAGATAAAGAATGAGCTAAGAATTACACACTGTATGTTAGTTTCCTAGGGCTGCTATGAAATTACCACAAACTTGGTGACTTAACAGACATTTTTTCTGTCACAGTTTTGGAGGCCAGAAGCCCATAATCAAGGCGTCTATAGTGTCATGCTCCCTCTGAAGGCTCCGGGGAAAAATCTTTCTTGCCTCTCCCAGGCTCTGGTAGTTGCCAGCAATCCTCGGCCTTCCTTGGCTTTTAGCTGCATCATTCTGCTCTCTTTCTCTGTCTTCACACAGCATTCTCTGTGTGTCTCTAGGCCTTTTCACTTCTTCTAAAGACACCTGATTGGATTTAGGCCCCTGTCTAACCCAATATGACCTTATCGCAAGATCCTTAACTAATTACATTCTTCAAGGACCCTATTTTCAAATAAACTTATACTCTGAGGTTCTGAATGGACTGGAATTTGGGGAGAACACTGTTGAGCCCACCCCACATCCCTACTAATATCCTAAATATGTCAGAGACATGCCCTCACATCTTTTAAAGAAACCATTGCATTTTTACAATCCAACGTCAAGGACTTTCCTTGTGTCTCAGCTGGTAAAGAATCCGCCTGCAATACAGGAGACCTGGGTTCTATCCCCAAGTTGGGAAGATTCCCCTGGAGAAGGGAAAGGCTACCCACTCCAATATTCTGGCCTGGAGAATTCCATGGACTATGTAGTGCATGGAGTCGCACAGAGTCGGACACAGCAGAGCGAGTTTCACACTCACACACTCACATTGCATTTTTACAGTTGCTGAGTTTTGCAAAGGTAAAGAAGCAATACATTCTGATTCTGAAGCTGGAATAGGAAAATAAAAGCCACAAGGCTACAACTGGGAGTAGGTTAAAGCAAACATGTTTTGATGGAACAAAACAGCATAAGGCATTAAAGAAAAGGCAAGGTTTTTGAGCTCCTGCTTTAGCCTCTTGAGAACACAGCCTTCCTCTGAGGGGTGACTTTTACATGTATACATTTCCCTACTAGTGGTTGACAAATCCTGCTTTTAATTCGCCATGAAGGAAGGAAACAAGGAAAGAAGATAGGACATAATTCCACAAGCTTGTTATCTGACTTGCTTTCCATAAAACAAGAACCTGTTTTGTGTTGTTAATTGATGTTTAAAATGTACAATTAGTTGCTATCTTGATATTTCTTTCTCTAGTTCAGCTTATTCATTCACTGAAACCTGATTGGAATATTTTACCTAAAACACTCTGATTGTTTATTAATGTAGAATAGAATGGGTAGGATTTTTAAAACATTCATTTATAATTCTTTTTGAAGTTTGTATAAAGTTTTGGGCTTTCAAAAATCCGCACAGTTTTTGAACATGAATTCTTTATCCTTCATATATTTGTATAAAAAATAGAAAAGCGTTAAGTAAGAATTTCAGATATATTAAACTAGCTTTGTTCTTCCTCTTTCTTGCTTTTACATTTTTATGTAGGAAATTAAAGGGAAAATTGCATTACTGTAGAAATTCAATAACCTTTTCCTTTTCTTACCTTTGCTCAGTCACTCCGTCATGTCCAACTCTTTGTGACATCATGGAGCCCTCCAGGCTCCTCTGTCCATGGAATTTCCCAGGCAAGAATACTGGAGTGGATTGCCATTTACTTCTTCAGGGGATCTTCCTCACCCAGGGCTCAAACCCACATCTCCTGTGTCTCCTGCATTAGCTGGCAGATTTTTTTTTTTACCACTGAGCCACTTGGGAAACTTTTTCCTATAAAGTACTAAATTTGTTCTCCTGTCTAATTTAAATAAGAACAGACTGCTGCTAAGTCGCTTCAGTCGTGTCTGACCCTGTGCAGCCCCATAGACGGCAGCCCACCAGGCTCCCCCGTCTCTGGGATTCTCCAGGCAAGAACACTGAAGTGGGTTGCCATTTCCTTCTCCAATGCATGAAAGTGAGAAGTGAAAGTGAAGTCACTCAGTCAGGTCTGACTCTTAGTGACCCCATGGACTGCAGCCTACCAGGCTCCTCCGTCCATGGGATTTTCCAGGCAAGAGTATTGGAGTGGTGTGCCATTGCCTTCTCCCAATAAGAACAGAAGAAATATATTTAACCAGAATAATAGGGTCTATTGGTAAAAAGATGTATAAAACTCTGCCCCTGCCACTGATGTGCTGAACAAACTAGTGGTAAAAAACAAATTTACTGTGATGCATGCTACAGTGTGTGATGTTTAGATACTGCTTCGACATTATGGAATACAAGTTGGTCGAAGAAGACTTCTCTGGGAGATGACATTTGAACTAAATCTGGAAAGATAAAAAAGACTTTGCCAGGCAGAGTGCATCAGCGAATGATGTTCTAGGCAAAATAAACAGCTGTGCTAATTCATGGAGTATGTTGTGTTCAGAAAATGATAAGAAATTTATGGTGTCTAAAGAACCGGGTTTGTGTAGCAGATGGAGCATAGCAGGAAATGAGGACAAGATGATAAAGCAAATTGGGAACAGGTTATGGTAGTAGGGATAATATTTTAGAAATATTAAATCACTCCACTGTAATGTCCCCATACAAGCATGTTCCTTTGTGTTCTTGCACTTCCAAAGTCAAGCCACGATATTTACCATGCCATGGTAGGGGGAATACTGTAAAATAAAATAGCCTTTGATTAGCTTTAGGTCTCAAAGCAGGCTTTCTTAACTTTTTTAGGAAGACAGTAATTGAGAGAGCCAGGTATTATAAGAGGGAGAAAAGGACTTTATTATAAATTCCTCAATCTCCCCTCTTAATTTTTCAAAAGCCAGCCTATAACGGTTTGTATAAGGCGAGCCAATAGAGGCAGAAAGGTTAAATTGGAAGCAGCTTCTCCTTTCAGTCTTGTGCATTATCTCAAAAGACAAGAAATAAGAAGAGTGACACCTGGAAGATGTCTCTCTCCTCTTTCCTCCCGGTTTCTGCTTTGAGACGGCAAAGGGACTGCAGGTAAATGTGGGACATGAGAGAGAGAAGGGCATTTATCTGTTTGTTTGTTTATAAGTATTTTCTTAAATTTTTTTTTATTTTATATTGGAGTGTAGTTGATCTACAATGTTATATTAGTTTCAGGTATATAACCAAGTTATTCAGTTATACTGACACATATATCCATTCTTTTTCAGATTTTTTCCCATACAGATTATTACAGAATATCGAATACCATTCCCTGTGCTATACAGTAGGTCCTTGTTGATTATCTATTTTATATATAGTAGTGTGTGTATATGTTAAACCCCAATTCCTAATTTACCCCACATTTCTCCTTTGGTAGCCATAAGTTGGTTTTCAAAAACTGTGAGTCTGTTCCTGTTTTGTCAATAAGTTCATTTGTATCCTTTTTTTTTTTTTAGATTCCACATATAAGTGATATTCATAAATTTGTCTTTTTCTGTCTGACTTACTTCACTCAGTATGAAAATGTCTAGATCCATCCATGTTGCTGCAAATGGCATTATTTCATTCCTTTATGGCAGAGTTATATTTCACTGTGTACATGTACCACATCTTTATCCATTCCTCTGACAATGGACATTTAGGTTGCTTCCAGGTCTTGGCTGTTGTAAATAATGCTGCATTAAACATTGGGGTACATGTATCTTGGGGTTGCAAAGAGTCAGACATGACTGAGCGACTGAAATGAACTGACATGTATCTTTTCAAACCACACTTTTTCCAGATACATGCCCAGGAGTGGAATTTCTAGGTAATATGGCAGCTCTGTTTTTAGTTTTTTAAGGAACCTCCATACAGTTCTCCCTGGTGGCTATACCAATTTACATTCCTGCCAATAGTGTAGAGCATTCCCTTTTTCCACATCCTGTCCATCATTTATTTTTCATAGACATTTTGATGATGGCTGTTCTAGCTGGTGTGAGATGATACCTCATTCTGGTTTTGATTTGCATTTCTGTAATCATTAGCAATGTTAAGCATCTTTTCATGGACTTCATGTGACAAAATGGCATTCAGAAATATTGAAACAGAAATTATTAAGACCAAGGACTTTGGACCTAGGAACTCATTAGAAGCAGTGTTGGGGAGGCCCCTGGCCTGGGAGAGCCCTACCTTTCACTCAGTACAATGTCCAGCATGGCATGGGAATGTGTAAGTGGGGGTATATAATGGCCACATAAAACTTGAGGCACATCTCCTGGCTGTTCATGGCCTATCCATGTCCTGCCATGTCCCCAGAAGTTCCTAAATGCTTTATAGAGGAAGTCTGAAAGTGCTGAGAGTGCCAGTAGACCAGCATAGCCTGGAATCACAGAAAGAATACTGTGAGAGTACCCAAAGGCCCTGGCAAATGACCAGGCCACAGTACTGGACGCCATTACATCACCCCCAAAGGGGCACCTCGGTGCTCACCAGTCCACGGTGAATACTCATCCAGACTTGTCACAGCAGAAATAAGCCAGCCGTCTAACTAACCTGTTTTTCTGAGTAGCTAGATGTTTTGATGTGAGGAAACAGAAACGAACAAGACAGGCAAACCTTTCTGAGAAAGTGATATTTGACTTGAGCCGTGAATTGTGAGGAGGAGGCCGTACATGCAGATCTGGGGGAAGGTCTGAAGTGGGCTATAGGACTGTGAATGAGGAGGACGGTGGCAAGAGAGGAGGTCAGAGAGGGAAGCAGAAGGAGAAGACATAGGTAGGGCCTTGTAGTCTTTGGTAGAGAGCTTGGATTTTATTCTGATTCCAGTGGGAAGTCATGAAGGGAAGTGACATAATCTGGTTTACTCCTTAGAAAGACAATTCAGGATGCTGTGTGAAGGACTGACTGGAAGGGACAAAACAGGGAGACTAGCAAAACTGAGTTATAACAGCAGAAACAGTACATATTTGAAAGTACAGTTAATAGGTCTTGCTGATGGATCAGATTGAAATGTGAGGCAAGAGAGGAATAGGGACTGTTGGTTTGAGCCATTGGGGTACAGTAGCCATTACTGACATGGGAAAGTTTGATAGGAGATAAGTGAATTTGGGGAGAGGTGGAATCAAGAGTCTTGTTTTGGCAGTGGTGAGTTTGAGATGCCAGTTAGGCATCCAAGTGGAAATGTCAAGTTGGGAGATGGAAATGTGATTCCGGAGCAGCACAATTCAGGACTGGAGATGGAAGGTCAGTCAACAGATCATCTGCAGCACATAGATGGTATTTAAACCAACAGGCAGGATGAGGCCATAGACATAGAGCAAGGACTCCTCTCCTCACCACCACAAGCTCCTTTACCCCCTCTCTTCACAGTTCAGAGACTCTTAGAGAGTAACAGTGAAAGGAGAAGAAATCTGAGACATACTGAGCATCCTATAAAAAACGACACAGTCATCCAAGTGGATGCTTAAAATTACTTTACTGGATTACATTTACAGGTTTAGATTAAAATTTCACTTTCTTTTATCTACTACAGTGTAACTAAGAACTTAACAGATCAGCCCTAGAAAAAAATAAAGAAATTTCCTTTTCTTTGATCACCTGAATATACTTTTAATACATCTGATATATCATCTTCATATGTAGTTTTAAGCCAAATAATTCTCATGATGAATATTCACCCTTGTTCAGTTCAGTCGCTCAGTTGTATCCAACTCTTGGACAGCAGCAAACCAGGCTTCCCTGTCCATCACCAACTCCCAGAGCTTACTTAAACTCATGTCCATCGAGTCAGTGATGCCATCCAACCATCTCATCCTCTGTTGTCTCCTTCTCCTCCAGCCTTCAATCTTTCCCAGCATCAGGGTCTTCTCCAATGAGTCAGTTCTTCACTTTAGGTGGCCAAAGTGTTGGAACTTCAGCTTTAGCATCTGTCCTTCCAGTGAACATTGAGGACTGATTTCCTTCAGAATGGACTGGTTGGATCTCCTTGAAGTCCAAGGGACTCTCAAGAGTCTTCTCCAACACCACAGTTCAAAAGCATCAATTCTTCAGTGCTCAACTTTCTTTATGGTCCAACTCTCACATCCATACATGACTGCTGGAAAAACCATAGCTTTGACTAGATGGATGTTTGTCAGCAAAATAATGTCTCTGCTTTTTAATATGCTGCCTAGTTGATCATAACTTTCCTTCCAAGGAGTAAGTATCTTTTAATTTCATGGCTGTAGTCACCATCTGTGGTGATTTTAGAGCCCAAGAAAATAAAGTCTGTCATTTTTTCCATTGTTTCCCCATCTATTTGCCATGAAGTGATGGGACCAGATGCCATGATCTTCATTTTCTGAATGTTGAGCTTTAAGCCAACTTTTTCACTCTCTTCTTTAACTTTCATCAAGAGGCTCTTCAGTTCCTCTTCGCTTTCTGCCATAAGGGTGGTATCATCTGCATATCTGAGGTTATTGATATTTCTCCCAGCAATCTTGATTCCAGTTTGTGCTTCATCCAGTCTGGCATTTCGCATGATGTATCTGCATAGAAGTTAAATAAGCAGGGGGACATACTTGACATACTCCTTTCCCAATGTGCAACCAGTCTGCTGTTCTGTGTCCAGTTCTAACTTGCTTCTTCACCTGCATGCATATTTCTCAGGAGGCAGGTCAGATGGTCTGGCATTCCCATCTCTTTAAGAATTTTCCACGGTTTGTTGTGATCCACACAGTCAAAGGCTTTGGCATAGTCAATAAAGCAGAAGTAGATGTTTTTCTAGAACTCTCTGGCTTTTTCTATGATCCAACGGATGTCCTTGTCCTTGTTACTCTTCTGAAATGAACTTCAAGGATGATAAAACTGACTGACACATGGTTTAAAAATCCATATGATATTTAATGTTATATATAAGAGAAATAAAAGTAACAAAATAAAATAACATGTATTTCAATATGTCAATGCTTGGGTACAACTTCACTGGAAAACATGAAGTAGTCAGATGCTTACATCTATATATAGGCTCACCATAAAGGTGATAGCCACAAATGAAGATGTGTCTGGAAACTCAGATACCCCAAGCAGCATCCACCATTAGTGTTATGAGTCTCAAAAATGGCAAACAGCTTTAGTAAAGTTTTGATCAAAAGTGATACTTCCCTGAATTTACACAATGCTTCCATTCCTATAAAACATGTTTAAATGCTTACACAAGTTTCCCACTTACATGAATTTTGGGGGGGACATTTAAAAGATGTGCAGAATATGAAATAATTTTTTATTAAGAAAGACTGTCCATACATTGGAGAACATCTAGCCTCCCTGGTCCCTGCCCAGTGAAGGCCAGTAGTACTACCAATTCTCATGACAATTAAAAATGTGCTCACAAATTTGCAAATATCCCTAGGGAGCAGTATTACTCTCCTTGAGGACCACTCTTTAAGTGATATAAGGCTATTTTTTAGGTTAATAAAGAGCCAATGAAAAATTATAAGTAGCAAGGTATTCATACACCAGTGGTTTGGAATACAGCCCTCAATGGCATTGTACAGATTGAAATAGGTAGAAATTAGTGGCTCAGAGTTCATTAGGTGGCTGGTGCAGTGTTTCAGATAATAGAAAATAAAAGCCTACATTAAGATCATGGCACTACAAAGGTAGAATAATCAGAATCTGGAGACAGTCTAAAGCAAAATGAAAAAAAAATTGAAAGTCAATTATACATAGATTGGGTAAGAGGGAGGAATGCAGAATGTCTCTGAGCTTTCTAATTTGGGAGATCAGATAAGTGATAACACCATTAGCCATATTAATGAATAAAAGAAGAGAAACAAAAGGCAGAAGCTAAGTTAAATTTCATTTCATGAATATACAGCTTGAAGAAGCTGCAAGACATTTTTTGCTCTCACCCAATTTACTACCATCAGTTCATTCAACAAGGATGTATTAACTACCACACAATAGTATATATACTTGTTGATGAACATACATGTACCTGTCATTGGATTTGTAGCTGTAAGACAGTCATGCTCTCTGCCCTCAAGAAGTCCACTACGTAATGAAAAAGTATGACATTTCAACCAAAAATTACACTCATAATTATCTGATCATAATGAGAGTTGATGACACCACCCTTATGGCAGAAAGTGAAGAGGAACTAAAAAGCCTCTTGATGAAAGTGAAAGAGGAGAGTGAAAAAGTTGGCTTAAAGCTCAATATTCAGAAAACGAAGATCATGGCATCTGGTCCCATCACTTCATGGGATATAGATAGGGAAACAGTGGAAACAGTGTCAGACTTTATTTTGGGGGGCTCCAGAATCACTGCAGATGGTGACTGCAGCCATGAAATTAAAAGACCCTTACTCCTTGGAAGAAAAGTTATGACCAACCTAGATAGCATATTCAAAAGCAGAGACATTACTTTGCCGACTAAGGTCCGTCTAGTCAAGGCTATGGTTTTTCCTGTGGTCATGTATGGATGTGAGAGTTGGACTGTGAAGAAGGCTGATTGCCGAAGAATTGATGCTTTTGAACTGTGGTGTTGGAGAAGACTCTTGAGAGTCCCTTGGACTGCGAGGAGATCCAACCAGTCCATTCTGAAGGAGATCAGCCCTGGGATTTCTTTGGAAGGAATGATGCTAAAGCTGAAACTCCAGTACTTTGGCCAGCTCATGCAAAGACTCATTGGAAAAGACTCTGATGCTGGGAAAGATTGGGGGCAGGAGGAGAAGGGGACGGCAGAGGATGAGATGGCTGGATGGCATCACAAACTCGATGAACATGAGTCTGAGTGAAGTGCGGGAGTTGATGATGGACAGGGAGGCCTGGCGTGCTGTGATTCATGGAGTTGCAAAGAGTCGGACACGACTGAGCCACTGAACTGAACTGACCTGAACTGAAAGCCAACTAGTTATTTAGGTCCATATAACCCTTATAAACATTAGTAATCATTACATAGTACAAAAAATTTGCCTTAAGTTTGAGGCACAAAAATTTCTCACAAAGTAAGAGTGTCTCTATTTTAAAAATATCCTAGATTGACGTATAAACCATATGTCAAATTATCCACATTCAAGAATTTCAAAATAACAACTTCAAAGGAAAACTAAATACAAATATTCCTGCTAATAAATTCTTTCTTTGTAGGTATCTTATTTTGGCAGCCAATATGCAAACAAAATTTTGTTTGGGAAGAATAGAATCCAAGTGAACGAGGATAGTAAAATAATCTGAAATTTGAATAACATCAGAATCACAAATTATGAGGCATCCATCTAGAAAATCAAAATGTATTTGCCATAGCAACCAAAAAGGTCAAGTTCTTGAACCAGGCAACAATATTTTCAGCACAAATATTATATTGACAATTTGGTCTTTCTTCCTCTGTGACTGATGAGGAAAGAAGTTGAGATTATTTTCTATACCCAATATATATCTGAAATCAGAATTATTGGGTGACAAATTAACATAATATCATTTTATTTTTTTAATATTTATTTTTTACTTTATTTTACTTTACAATACTGTATTAGTTTTGCCATACACTGACATGAATCCACCATGGGTGTACATGAATTCCCAATCCTGATCCCCCGTCCCACCTCCCACCCCATCATCTCTCTGGATCATCCCGGTGCACCAGCCCCAAGCATCCTGTATCCTGTAGTGAACATAGACTGGCGATTCATTTCTTACATGATAGTATACATGTTTCAATGCCAGTATCATTTTAAAATTTCTAATGGCAACCCACTCCAGTACTCTTGCCTGGAAAGTCCCATGGATGGAGGAGCCTGGTGGGCTGCAGTCCACGGGGTCACTAAGAGTCGGACACGACTGAGCAACTTCACTTTCACTTTTCACTTTCATGCATTAGAGAAGGAAATGGCAACCCACTCCAGTGTTCTTGCCTGGAGAATCCCAGGGACGGGGGAGCCTGGTGAGCTGCCGTCTATGAGGTCACACAGAGTCGGACATGACTGAAGTGACTTAGCAGCAGTAGCAGCAAACATTTATCAACATTTTCCTGGCATTTAGCTTTTCAAAGATAACATTTGAATATAATATGACATGATTTTTCTGTTTTGTTTTTTAAGGAACTTGGTCATTTTTGTATGAGTATATGTTGATTAGTTTTCCTTTATCATTATAATTCAAAATATAATGAATGGTTGTCTTTTTACTAATTTTCTAGAATTAATAAGAACTTTGAGAACAGCTAGCCAGGAAGTTTGTCAAATCAGGAATTTGCCTTCTAAATTTTATTATTTCCTTCACACAAGTGGGTTAATACTCATTTTTTCCTCCTTTCTCCTCAATGCCAACCATCTATTCTTGGAAAGGTTGCATTACTGGCCTTATACTTGACATTCTAGGAGGCTTTCTTAAAATGTCCTGACAATAACTGTTGCAGTTTTCCTTAGTGCATTCTTTCTAAATTCCTAAGTGAATGAATTATGAATTTATTATTACACTTTCAAGTACATTTTAATTTATCTGTTTTCATTTAAAAGTGTTTATACCTCAATATGATGTTATGAATCCTTGGTCTGCTATCATTCTTCTAGATGTTGCTTTATGATCTCTCCCTTTCATTTCATTGAGTTGATGTTTTCCTGTACTTTTTAAAGAATATTAATCTCTCTAAATATTTTTCCTTCATTTGATTAATTGTGGGAAGCTTTCCTACTATTCTATAATAATTACTTTTCTCTTATTTTTTCAAAATATATTTCACATTTTATATTTTAATATCCTTTTACTGATTACTTATCTTATAAAATATATGTCCAAATAGACCTAATATTTGCCAAGGAAGAAAATCTGGGACTATTCCTTTGCTATTGCCATTATTCATCTGGAAGCTTGAAACATCCTACTCTCCAGTCTACAGCTTGAGAAGGATAAATACACCTCTTAACAAAAAGCCTGACATCTTCAGTACCTTTATACAGGACAACTCTCCCTAGACTTGGGTGCTATGCTTCAGTAAGGCCTGTCATTTAGATATCTTAATTTGAAAATATATTGCTCTTGGCTCCTCCTGATTTTGTTTTTGCCTGTAAATCTTAGGTGTTGGAACTATAACTCCTAAAATAAAACCATGGCCCACAGCCTCTACTCAGCATCCTGACAGACTGAATATGATTAAAGAAGTCTCAGAAAGTTTATGAAAAGGTATGAACTGATAAGGATGAAAAGCACAATTTATTTCTAGTTTCCCAAGTTTTATAGTTGGTAAAATAAGGTATCACTAAACCTGCAAGCAGTAATCTGCTGGAAAGACTGAAGCCTTCTTATCTACTACTAGGCAAACCATCCTTACCTGATAAACACAGTGTAACATCTACAAGTCACCAGTGATCTTCCTTGATATGTCTCCAACTGTTTTTCACCTATTGATAAATCTTCAAAGATTTTAGAAATTGGTTGGTTTTGAGTCTTTATTTTCATTCATTTAATTGTTAATTTTTATCTCTGCTCTATTTTCCCTGCCAAACAGGTGTTTTATAGGCATATTGAGAAATTACATACTAGGAAGTCATAGGGCTTCCCAGATAGCTCAGTAGATAAAGAGCTGCCTGGGACTATAGAAGAGGCAGGAGACACGGGATCAATTCTTGCTTTGGGAAGATTCCCCTGGAGGAGAGTATGACAACCCCCTCCAGTATTCTTGCCTGAAGAATCCCAAGGACAGAGGAGCCTGATCAGCTACATTTCATAGGGTCACAAAAAATCAGACATGATTGAAGTGACTGAGCACACACATAGAAAGGAACTCATGAGAATACATTGCAATCTACTGATTAAGTTTCATTTCCTGAAATTTTTGATAACACCATATCAAAGCCATTTTCTTTGTTTTATATTAGCTGACAAAGTGTCACTGATATTAGCTCTCCAAAACATAGGCAGCACAATATATATTATCATATATTTCTAAATAGGTAATTTAGTAAGCAACTTTCAAGGTAAGCTCAAAAGTTGAAAGGTCTATTTAAAGAGAGTTTTCACTAGAGATAATCATTCGCCTACTTAAAAAACGTATCAGTAATAAAAGAAATACCAAGTTTTTTCTTTAAGCCTCACTTAAAATTGAAATATCCATAGAAATCCATGTGTGGTAAATCACATCTTCTAGTATCTTACAATATTATGCAACGATCAGTTTCTATTCAACATTTCTTCAATATTTTCACATCTGATGATTATTCATGCACTTTAAAAGACATCAATGAGTCTGACTCACAATTTTATTCATTAATGTGTCTCCACAGACTAGAAAGACTTCCCTGGTGGTTCAGATGGTAAAGAGTTCGCCTGCAATTCAGGACACCTTGGTTCAATTCCTGAATCAGCAAGATACTCTGGAGAAGGGAATGGCAACCCACTCCAGTATTCTTGCCTGGAGAACTCCATGGACAGAGGAGCCTGGTGGGCTACAGACCACGGAGTCATAATCAGACACAACAAAGAGACTTTCACTCACTCACTAACTCACAGACTAGAAATGTGCTCAATAGGTACTTGTCGAGAGAATGCTTCCAAGACTACAAGGGCAACATTACAAAATTAGTCTCATTAGGTCAGTGGTAGGCAAAAGTGCTTTGCTGATTGATAGATGACTCAATTTCTTTTGGGAAGATCCAAAGCGAAAATTATTTCATAATAATTTCAAGGCATGATTTGCCTTTTTTCACTATGCTAACATTTTTAGTGATGGTCCAAAAGCAATGGTGGGTAAAGTTCTGACAGTGGCACCAAACTATGCTCTTGAAATAAAAATGCTAGTTTTACCTTCTAAATGCCCTTGATGAAACAAGAATGTCACTGACTTTATTCAACTTAGACACTTATTTACACATCTATTTTAATGTCCATTATGATAAAATAAGAAGAAAGCACAAAATACATAAAATATTTTCCTGTAATACCATTGTTCTAAAAATGACTAACAGATAAATGGATTATTCAGATTTGTTATTTTGGAGACTGTATATTAAAATATATAAATAATAATAAGATGTCAATCAGTTCAGTTCAGTCACTCAGTCATGTCCGACTCTTTGCGACCCCATGAATCACAGCACGCCAGGCCTCCCTGTCCATCACTAACTCCCAGAGTTCACTCAAACTCACATCCATCAAGTCAGTGATACCATCCAGCCATCTCATCCTCTGTCGTCCCCTTCTCCTCCTACCCTCAATCCCTTCCAGCATCAGAGTATTCTCCAATGAGTCAACTCTTCGCACGAGGTGGCCAAAGTACTGGAGTTTCAGCTTCAGCATCAGTCCTTCCAAAGAACACCCAGGACTGATCTCCTTTAGAATGGACTGGTTGGATATCCTTGCAGTCCAAAGGACTCTCAAGAGTCTTCTCCAACACCACAGTTCAAAAGCATCAATTCTTCAGTGCTCAGCTTTCTTCACAGTCCAACTCTCACATCCATACATGCCTGCTGGAAAAACCATAGCCTTGACTAGATAGACCTTTGTTGGCAAAGTAATGTCTCTGCTTTTGAATATGCTATCTAGGTTGGTCACAACTTTCCTTCCAAGGAGTAAGCATATTTTAATTTCATGGCTACCATCACCATCTGCAGGGATTTTGGAGCCCCCCAAAATAAAGTCTGACATTGTTTCCACTATTTCCCCATCTATTTCCCATGAAGTGATGGGACCAGATGCCATGAATTTTGTTTTCTGAATGTTGAGTTTAAGCCAATTTTTTCACTCTTCTCTTTCACTTTCATCAAGAGGCTTTTGAGTTCCTCTTCACTTTCTGCCATAAGGGTGGTGTCATCTGCATATCTGAGATTATTGATATTTCTCCCAGCAATCTTGATTCCAGCTTGTGCTTCATCCAGCTCAGTGTTTCTCATGATGTACTCTGCATATAAGTTAAATAAGCAGGATGACAATATACAGCCTTGACGTACTCCTTTTCCTATTTGTAACCAGTCTGTTGTTTCACGTCCTGTTCTAACTGTTGCTTCCTGACCTTCATATATGTTTCTCAAGAGCCAGGTCAAGTGTCAATAATTAATGAAAATGAAAGAAAAGCTAGAACAATATACAAATATAAAATATATATATGCTAAGTTAAAATTTCATATAAATAATTTTTAATATCTGGTTAAAACCAATAAAATGGTTATTTGTAAATGCTTTTATAAATTTGAAAATAACTTAAGCTCCAGAATAGGTGTCTGCTTATCAGAATTATGGAATATTAAGGCTATTATACAACCCTGTGAAATGAAAATGTAATTACAAGCTTCTTGATAGAAAAAGATTAATAAAAATATTTAGTAAAAAATACAGACTATACAACAGAGTGTGTTGTGATGCCAATAGTCTATCAATACAAAATCATGGGGAAAAATCTGAAAGAGTTTATACAAAATTATGTGTATAGGAGTACTAACCTGTGTGATTAGATTTAGGGTGATCTTTTTCCCCCATTTTATGTTCCTTATCTATATTTCCTAATTAATTTTTGAATATAACGAATGACTGAGTCTTGATTAGGAAGTATGTAGGGTAAGCAGAAGAATAAACCTTCAATTAGTTTAAATCTCATCTCTTAAACCTTGTGAATTTTAGCAGTTGAAGAGAGAATATGGCAGCAAAAAAATTGGTGATTTTGAGGTATAAATCCTAATGTGCTCATTGAAAATCTTATTGGACTCTGCTTTAGTGATGAAGGTGGTGGTGGGGCTTAATTTTAATTCATCACATGATTAGCTAATGCTTTAACTGATCAAAACAGTTTTACTGTTTTCCTTTACTAGGAAAGTGGTTATCAAATGCATTGCTTTTGAACTGTGGTGTTGGAGAAGATTCTTGAGAGTCCCTTGGATGGCAAGGAGATCCAACCAATCCATTCTGAAGAAGATCAGCCCTGGATTTCTTTGGAAGGAATGATGCTAAAGCTGAAACTCCAGTACTTTGGCCACCTCATGGGAAGAGTTGACTCATTGGAAAAGACTCTGATGCTGGGAGGGATTGGGAGCAGGAGGAGAAGGGGACAACAGAGGATGAGATGGCTGGATGGCATCACTGACTCGATGGACATGAGTCTGAGTGAACTGCGGGAGTTGGTGATGGACAGGGAGGCCTGGCGTGCTGCAATTAGTGGGGTCGCAAAGAGTCGGACACGACTGAGCAACTGAACTGAACTGAATGAATGGAAGAATGGCACTCATAAAGACAGGTCAGCTAATCAACCGGTAAGAGCTTTCTGAATGCTTNCTCCGGGAGTTGGTGATGGACAGGGAGGCCTGGTGTGCTGCGATTCATGGGGTCACAAAGAGTCGGACACGACTGAGTGACTGAACTGAACTGAACTGAATACAATGTTCCAGTATATCATTTGAGCCTTGAGAGTCCTTTTGTGTTGGCTCCTGGATCCTTGTGACATTTCAGTACCTATTTCTGGCACCACAGATATTTTAAGCACATCTTGAACCTTCCCTTTCCTCCCTTGTCTTGGAATCAGCCATCTTTCCAAGGGACTCTGGTCTATTTCAGTGGGGAATGCTTCTTCCCCACCGCCTCCCTTTACTGCCTTCTCTCAGTCTCTTTTTAGACTGCTCTTCCTCTAGGAAGGGAAGGGACTTTTTGCTGCCCTGGTCACATTTGAAGTTAACATAGTTAGTTCCTGAAATACCATAGATCCTCAATTATTGAATATTTTTATGAAAATGGGGTAGGGATTAAGTAATCCCAAATTGTATTTTACTCTATTGTAAAATAGAGTATTGTAATGTATTGTACTTCATTGTATTTTACTCTATTGCATCTTCTAATTTTGGCAGATATTCTCTAAACTTCAGTATATCTGACTTTATGTAAACAGACATCATTTCAGAGTGGGTTCCTATTATGATCTCTTTCTTCTATCTAGAATTATTTTTACTAGAAATTTTTAACATGGGTTTTTCATCAAGATCAACAAATAGGATTGTAAGATAAGATACAGAACACCAAGTTAAATTCAGATTTCAGGTAACCAGTGAAAAAATTTTCAGGTAACTATTTCCCAAGTATGTTTAAAATTCCATTGTTTACCTGAAACTCAAATGTACCTGGGTGTTCTATATTTTTTAAATACTAAATCTGGTAGCCCTACCAACAGATTATAAATGTTTAATAGAAAATATCCTGCCAAGTGAAGTAAGGACCTCTAATATTTTCTGGAAATAAAGGTAAAATTGTGTTGAAACTTTTCAAATGCTTTAATAGAAAAGAACAAGAAAATAAAGATTCTATTTTCCTGACTAGTGTACTTTGGATTTTTCATGGGTATGCCTCTGAATTATAATTTAAATTTTTAAGTTTTTTCCAAAAATACATACAAATAAGTATAAACACTATTGTAACAATGTTTCTCATGCTCAACAATGAGTTGAGTGGGTTGTGTGACATGATGCAAAGCAGACTAAGGTTTGTGGAGGACATAAGGTAATAGGCACAGGATCTCAGAGAAGCCTGGCGAGCTACAGTCCAGGGGTTACAAAGAGTCAGACACAACTCAGCGGCTGAGCACACAGCACACCTCAAATTAGCACCAATGGCCCAAGTCAGCACTCTCACAGAGGAGAGCCCTGCTTGCCAAGCATATAAAAAGGTCTGGACAGAGCAAAAAGCTTTTCTAGGTAAATGGCAAAACCACACAAAGAGACAAAACAGGAGAAAACAAAAACAACAAGTGTAATTTAACTCCTTCAATATATAACTCCAAACTGTAGTATTTTAATTTTTGCAGTAAAAAATGGTTGAGGTAGAAGTATAATCATTGACATGGATTAAAGGGTGGCACCATATCAGTTCGTTTGTTTTACTATCAAAGTGGAGAAAAATAGCCAATTAATTCAAATGTGACTAAGATTTTAGTAATCATACTAGAATTGAGAATTTCAGTATAGTCTCATCAAGCTCTACTTTTTACAGGAATGTGCTTGAGTTGAATTTAAAAGAACTGATTTCAGCTTTAAAGTGTCAACTTCAGTGTCCAGAATGATGAATATTCTAAAGCTTTCAGTTTGCTGGGCATGGGATATTTCCATTTTCTCTTGATAAGCTGACCAGACCCTGAAACTTTGTACAACTTATAGGAATTGTTGTGAATGGGTAGAAAAATTTAAGGGTCATAATGTTACATGATATTTAATTTCAGCCTGTAACAAAGACAAAGAAGAAAAAAACAAAAAAATAAAGATAAAGAATAAAGAAAAATTCTAAGAATATGATTATCTCAACATATATGTCACTTGAAAGTTGTAACAAATAATAATTTGTTGGGACAGGGGTTCTCCATTGACTTAAGAAAAATTCATTTATATCCTTGTAAGTTTAACTTAACTAATCTCTTATTTAACATTACTGTGTGCCTGGAGAAGTGTTTCCTACTGGGGGCACAAAGAATAGTATGACATGGTGATGCCCTCCAGTAACCCACTGACTACTGGAGGGAAGCCACAGTCCTCTGTTGGTAAATGAGGTAGAATGTTTGTAAATACTTCTACTCAATAAAATCTGTGAATTTTAGTATTTAAAAAGATGTGCTTGGATTTCCTCTTTCAAGACATTCCCTGGTCCAGGACTAGCTATACAGCAAGTAGAAAGAAAAGCAGTAAATAGAATTTACTACTTAGTTTATTAATCAATAAACAGTTGAGTTTTCATATGTAGATAAGACATGTTTGACAATTACAAAAGAGATTCACGGAATTCTGGATACTGTAAACCATTCAAATGTTTTCCAACTTGAGGGATGGTAACATATGGCAACAGTGTAGAAAATCTGGTAATGAAGAGTCTTACACATTTGGTGCTTTCTCTAGGATTTGATTATTTAGCTCACACTTTTCATAATAAAGTTCTTAAAGAGTAATTACTTACCAGTTGCATAAAGTTTCAATTAAGTAAAATGAATAAACTCTAGAGATCTGCTATTTGGCATGGTACTTGTAGTCAAAAGTCATGTATTGTACACTTAAACATTTATTAAGAGGGGAGATCTCACACTGTGTGCTTACCAAAATAAAACTGAAATAAAATTAAAAGAACAATAGATGAACTCCTCAAATTTTTTGCTGCTTGATGGTGTTCTAAACGTAAGGACCTAAAAGGACACCCACATGAATATTCTGGAAAAAAAAAATCTTGAAACACCAGAATACAAGTTGCAAAGGTATTCACTCCACATAGTGTTTCAGTTCAGTTCAGTCACTCAGTCATGCCCGACTCTTTGCGACCCCATGAATCGCAGCACGCCAGGCCTCCCTGTCCATCACCAACTCCCAGAGTTCACTCAGACTCACGTCCATCGAGTCCATGATGCCATCCCACCATCTCATCCTCGGTCGTCCCCTTCTCCTCCTGCCCCCAATCCCTCCCAGCATCAAAGTCTTTTCCAATCAGTCAACTCTTC
>SJYT01064460.1:981940-992993 GCA_006410635.1 Cephalophus harveyi
AAACCATAGCCTTGACTAAACGGACCTTAGTCGGCAAAGTAATGTCTCTGCTTTTGAATATGCTATCTAGGTTGGTCATAACTTTTCTTCCAAGGAGTAAGCATCTTTTAATTTCATGGCTGTAATCACCATCTGTAGTGATTTTGGAGCCCAAAATGATAAAGTCTGACACTGTTTCTACTGTTTCCCCATCTATTTCCCATGAAGTGATGGGACCGGATGCCATGATCTTCGTTTTCTGAATGTTGAGCTTTCCCAACTTTTTCACTCTCCTCTTTCACTTTCATCAAGAGGCTTTTTAGTTCCTCTTCACTTTCTGCCATAAGGGTGGTGTTTACCTCTTGGTAATATTCCCTCTTAGTAAACACTAGGAGAAGGTGCTGTAGAGTAAAAACAGGTTGTCTGCAATTATCATCCATGCCATTAGATCTTTTCCACAAATAGCCTGATGTGTCTCTTAGCTAATGTGACTTTTGTCTTCATATAAAAGCCTTTTCAGAATCCAGTAAATAACAGTACTTGGTGCATCTCTTCCTCTTCTAAATATGTTCCAAATCATAGGATCAATATCTGTATACAGCAGAGAGTTAAATTAATTTCAACTGTTAGCTAGTAAAAGTTTTTACTTCCATTTTCATCATAATTCTCACTCCTGTCGAAATTCAAAATCTAGGGGAGAAATAACTAAAACTGTGATACAGGTAACACTGTCAAGAAAATAAAGTTCATTCTGTTGAGTTTATAGAGTTTTTATAATATGCTTTAGCATATCCAGCTAAATATAGCCAGGAAGAGAATGTCTCCCAGTAGGTAAGGAAGTGACAGGTGTGGTGCACAGATCTGGAACTGGAGTTTGGCTGCTTTCTTCCCTGATGGTAAGAGATTCTTTTCAGAGTGGAAATGTACTTTAGGTGAACCAGCCAGAATCTCAGAAATATTCCCTAAGTGCAGACACAAGCACTTTGTTTTGTTGTCAGGATGAAGGGAATAACCATTTAGTTGCTCACCGTGTAAACACAAACTTCAGTTGAAGGATTTTCTCAAACTTACTTTCAGAATGTGAACTAGTGACAGGAAACATGCCCAGAGTATTTTTTTTTTTCCTTGTTTGGCCCTCTCATTATTAGAAAGGTTTTAATTGTGGCCATGTGGTTACTATTGAATCTGACAAGTCATGTAGCGATTAAAAATTGGAATGCTTTGACAGCAGGGTGAGCATGAGGATCAGTTGCCGTGGAACTCCCCATGACGGGGCAAGCCTGGCAAGTGACGAGGGTCTGGTCAGGAGGGAGTCTTCAGCATCAGTGCACAAGGCAGAGAGGACTGACAAGCCTCACCAAGACAGCACCTGGGGATGGCAGATGCACTGACCAGCCCCACTGCTGGCTAGCCTTTCCCTGGTGCCATTTCCACATAACAATAAAATGGAAGTCGAGTTCCAGCTGCCTTGAGTTGTAGATTTTAGGACTGGCCTGGAAGTCAAATGAGGGCCTTAAATACAGCCTCTCATTTTCAAAATTTATGTTTACTTATCCAGTCCAGTGTGTGTTCAGTTGTGTATGTTCTTTGTGATCCTTTGGACTGTAGCCTGCAAATTTCCTTTATCCATGGAATTCTCCAGGCAAGAATATAGGAGTGGGTCACCATTTCCTCCTCCAGGGAATCTTCCTGACCCAGGGATAGAACCCACATCTCCCACATCTCTTGCATCTCCTTCACTGCAGGTAGATTCTTTACTGGCTATCATCAGGGAAGTCCCTTACAGATACTTTCTGTGAAAGGTTATTACATGGTTAAAGCTATGGTAACTGTTAGCAAAATTTCAGGGTGAGAGGGTCCATAGTGTTCTAATTCCTGTTCATTTTTATTCAACATCAAACAATCATTAAGATCAATGTTTTATCAGTTTTTTCTACTTTTATTAGAGATTCAAATTATTTTTGTTTTCATCTAATGTATGTCATTGCTAATGACATAATATTTTTCTGATGCTGATTGAATTTCAAGGCCTTTAGAAAGTATCTTGCTGAAATTTTCAGGTTTCAAATTAAATGCTATTTATAAGGGAAAGGGGGGCTACCCCACTCAGCTATAAAGAGTCTGCCTGCAACGCATGAGATGCAAGTTCGACCCCTGGGTCAGGAAGATCCCCTGCAGAAGGGCATGGCAACGCACTACAGTATTCTTGCCTGGAGAATCCCATGGACAGAGGAGCCTGGTGGGCTACAGTCCATAGGGTCACAAAGAGTGGGACACAACTGAAGCGACTGAGTACGAACACAGAAGTCCCTTCTCCCACAAGTGTTGATACTCATACATGTGTGAATAGATTTGTTTTTAAGTAGCATTCAATTTTTTTCAGTGTGACTAGTATTCCCTAAGAGTGGTTAACTGAGAACAAAACAATAAAACCAAAGCAGAAGTTCAGAGAAGGAAAAAAATAAACTTATGAAGGAAAAAAGTAAATATCATTTACCATATTAGAATCTGTATCATGTATAAAGCAAACTTTGTTGACTCAATCTTTAGTTGTATGCACTGTGAGGAACACTTAAATATACAACCTACAACTTTTTAATATATTAGGTTTGGTACAAAATATCTTGAAGTTGTATCTCATTGAAACAGCATTATAAGAAATATTACTTAGGCTAAATTTTTGAAAATTTGCAAAAATTAATTAATAAAAATTAATTTTCAAAATAGTATGATGATAGCTTGGGCTACCCTGGCGGCTCAGTCATTAAAGAATCTACCTGCGATGCAGAAGACCTGGGTTTGATCCCTGGGTTGGGAAGATCCCCTGAAGAAGGGGATGGAAACTCACTCCAAAATTCTTGCCTGGAGAATCCCATGGACAGAGGAGCATGGCGGGCTACAGTCCAGGGGTGGCAAAAAACTAGACACAACTTAGTGACTGAGCACAAGATGATGCCTAACCAACCACCAATGGTAATTAGTTATCCATGTTTGTGTATGTATTTTAGGTGTCAATATGAGCTCACAGATATATTTTCAAAGTATGTTTCATTCCTTTTTATTCTGAATAATGTTCCATTTTATGGATATACCACATTTTGTTTATTCATTTATGTATTGATAGTTGCTTGAATTATTTCTGCTCTTCAGCTCTTATGAATAATGCTGCTATGAAATCTATCTATAAGTTATTGTGTTGATTTACAATTTCATTTATCTTGATTGTATGACTAGTTATGAAATTCCTGAGTCATATGATAACTCTATGTCCAACATTATGAGGAAGTGCCAAACTGTTTGCTAAAGTGGCTTCCCATTTTACATCCCCAATTAGCAATGAATTAGGCTCCAATTTTCCAGTTTCTTCACATCCTTGCCAATACAGTTGAAACTTGAACAACATGGGTTTGAACTGCTCAGGTCTACTTGTAAGTGGAGTTTTTTCAATAAATCTGCAGTTGTCCCTCCCTATCCATAGATTCTGGATTCAGGGACTCAATCAACTGCAGATCATGTGTTAACATTTACAGTTCATGGTTGGTTGAATCTGCAGATGCAGAATCCAAGAATATAGAGGGCCAATTATGAGACTTGAGCATTCATGGATATTGCTTCCATGGAAAGTTCTGGAATCAATTTCCCACAAATACTAAGGGATGATTGTAGTGGCTATTGTCTGCCATTATTATTAAAGTCATTTTCTTTGTGAGTGATATCTCTGTGATTATGTTTTGCCTTTCCCAAATGATTAATGATGTTGAGGGCCTTTTTGTGCTTATTAATTATTCATGTATCTTCTTTACAGAAATGTCTATTAAAATCTTTGGCTCACTGTTATAATTTTTTATTGAGTTTTAAGAGTTCTTTATATATTCTGGTGGTTGTTTACTAAGTCATGTCCAGCTGTTTTATGACCCAATGGACTGTAGTCCATCAGACTCTGTGCATGGGATTCCCCAGGCAAGAATACTGGAGTAAGTTGTCATTTCCTTCTCCAAGGGATCTTCCTGACTCAAGGATCGAACCTAAGTCTCCTGCATTGGTAGGTGGATTCTTTACCACTGAGCCACCTGGGAAACCCATATATTCTGGTTACAAGTCCTTTATCAGATGTATGATTGTCCTCTGTTTTCTCCTCTGTGGGTTGTATTTTCACTTACTTAATCATATCACTTGAAGCACAAAAATTTTTATTTTGATGAAGTCCAGTTTATTGATTTTCCTTTTATTACTTATGTTTGTTTGTTTGCTTGTTTTGGTATTAAATCTCAGATATTATTACCTAATCTGAGATAATGCATAATTACTCCTGCATTTTATTCTAAAGGTTTTATAGTTTTAGATCTTATATTTAGGTAAAAATAGTCATTCTCCAGGGAACACTGAACTCTGGTTTCTTTCAGTGGATAATGATATTTAGAGACCAAAACCTGTGTGCTAGTGGTACACATTGCCACAAAGCTTTCATGCTTTGTTCTTCAGTGGACCAAGTCAGGAAATAAATAAATAATATATATGAATTTGAATTAATACTGATATTTTAAATTTAAGATTACATAAATTTACTCAGCTTCTAGAATATTACAATTTTATCTTTGTTCTTTACCTCAGAAATGAATGGTTCCAATAATTTTTTTTTTTTATTCTTAAATATACGTATACAGTATTACCATGTTTAGTCCCAGGGACGGGGGAGCCTGACAGGCTGCTGTCTATGGGGTCGTACAGAGTCGGACACGACTGAAGTGACTTAGCAGCAGCAGCAGTGCTTTGCTGGGTTTCCCTGGTGGTTCAGTGATAAAGAATCTGCTTGCAATGCAAGAGTCGAAGGAGATATGGGTTAGATCCTTGGGTCAAAAGATCCCCTTGAGGAGGGCATGACAATCTACTCCAATCTTCTTGCCTGAAGAATTCCATGGAGGACACTCCATAGGGTCACAAAGAGTCAGACGCAACTGAAGCAACTGAGCACAGATACACATATTTGTAATAATTTCAAATTTAAAGATGAATATTACTATTAAAATTAAGAATATTGAATAAAGTTTAAGATTTTTTAAAAATTCTTTGAATATGATACACCAAGGATATCCACTTAAAGTACTGTATTTCAAAGTCACCCGAAATAATTCTCTTCTCTAAGTGGTCATTCCTCTAATTGATAAAAAGAATGTTCATTTGTTTCCACTGATTTTCAATCTGGGGGAAGTTTTCATATTTTATTGGTGTTTCAACTGTGGTAAACAGTTGCAGAGCTCCATAACAAGGTACACCACAGAAATCTTGCTTCTATCCCTGTGCCATTCATTCTGTTTCTTTGTGGCCCTTAAGAGAAACCATTGTTATTAATTTTAGAGTTTTTTCTATCATATATTTTTGAAAATATAAGCAGGTAATACACATAAATATTCATGCTTCCACAACCTTCTTAGATAAAAGTTACCATACTTGCTTTTTTCATTTGACAAAAGCATTTGGATAAAAATTTATATCATTCTATATCTAAATTCTATATCTTCCTTCATTTTGTAAGTTTCTCCAGTGTGTGGATGTATCGATAGCCTCCTATTAATTGATATCTGGGTTAATTCCATTCTTTGCTATTAAAAATACTACCATTGTGAATAGCCTTGTGCAATTATCACTTTGCATTTTTGCCAGAATATCTTTGGAACATACTGTTAAACATGGGATTGCTGAACACAGCAGACACAACCTGTGATCCTTCAGTTTCTCTTCTTCCTATTTCTGTGCACTTTGCCCCAGCATCTGTGAGTCTTTGCTTCTTAAGGCCTGCAGCTACAACTGGAGAGACAGGCAATAAACCTAGTCATAAGGAGTCAACTTTCCTCATAGTTCAGTTGGTAAAGAATTGGCCTGCGATGCAGGAGACCCCGGTTCGATTCCTTGGTTGGGAAGATCCCCTGGAGAAGGGATAGGCTACCCACCCCAGTATTCTTGGGCTTCCCTTGTGGCTCAGCTGGTAAAGAATTCGCCTGCAAGGTGGGAGGCCTGGGTTCAATCCTTAGGCTGGAAAGATTACCTTGGAGAAGGAAAAGGCTACCCACTCCAGTATTCTGGCCTGGAGAGTTGCATGGACTAAGTCCATGGGGTCGCAAAGAGACACAACTGAGCGACTTTGATTTCATTTTCATAAGGAGTCAACTGTGTAGCATGCGAGTGATAAGTGCTAAGAACAAGACAGAGTAAGGCAAGGGGTGTTTGGATGGCCGGGTTGAAGTTTGAGATTTTAAAAATGGTTGTCATGGCAGGCCTCATTGAAAGTAAGACATCTAAGCAGACTTGAAGGGAGTTATCCATGTGGCTGCCTGGATGAGGAAGCTTGCAGGCAGAGGGAGTGCATTGCTGTGCAATGTGAGTGGTAAGCTTAAGTAATAGCTACAAAGCCAACGTGACTGTTACAGATTAAGGAAAGGAGAAGAAGAGGTTATAGACCTGAGAAGGCAGGTTATTTAAGGACCTTGTAAACCACTGTAACTACTTAGCCATCGGTGGTGAGTACAAAAGAGAGATACTGAAAGGTTTTGAATAGAGGGACAGTAACATCGGAGAAGGCAATGGCACCCCACTCCAGTACTCTTGCCTAGAAAATCCCATGGATGAGGAGCCTGGTAGGCTGCAGTCCATAGGGTTGCTAAGAGTCGGACATGACTGAGCGACTTCACTTTCACTTTCATGCATTGGAGAAGGAAATGGCAACCACTCCAGTGTTCTTGCCTGGAGAGCCTGGTGGGCTGCTGTCTATGGGGTTGCACAGAGTCGGACACGACATAAGTGACTTAGCAGCAGCAGCAGTAACATAAGGGTTGCTAAGAGTCGGACATGACTGAGCGACTTCACTTTCACTTTCATGCATTGGAGAAGGAAATGGCAACCACTCCAGTGTTCTTGCCTGGAGAGCCTGGTGGGCTGCTGTCTATGGGGTTGCACAGAGTCGGACACGACATAAGTGACTTAGCAGCAGCAGCAGTAACATCTGAGTTAAGTTTAAAAACTCACTCTGAAATGCGTTAACAGAATGGAGGGGAGGAGAGGGACAAAGATGGAAGCAAGGAGAATTATGAAAAGGCTGTATTATATCCAAGAGAGAGACAGTAGTAGCTGGTACCAAGAAGGAAGCTATGGAGGAGGTGAAACACTTTGATTTTGGATAGTTTAAAACAGAGGCAACAATATTTTCTATTCAAGTTGGTGTGGAACGTGAAGGAAATGGCAACTCACTCCAGTATTCTTGCATGGAGAGATCCATGGACAAAGGAGTCTGGGGCCTGGCGGGCTACAGTCCATGAGTCGTAAAGAATCAAACATGACTGAGTGAATAACACACACATATAGGTGTGAAACAAGAAAGAGTGAGAGGAATTAAATATGATCCCAAAGGTTTTTGTTTGGTCAACTAGAAGAATGGAGTTGCCACAAATGAGACAGGAAAGGCTACCCACTGGTAGAACAGTTTTGAGGGCCAAGCATATCAGTTTTGGGCAAAGTGCAAAACTGACTTTCATGTTGAAATAATGAATAGCCTTTGAGATTAAAGTTCCTATTAAAGTTTCCTTTAAATCAGGGACTATGAAGCTTTTGGAATCCTACAAAATTCCTAGTATAGGACATTATACACAGAAGATGTAAAATGAATATTTGTTGAATGAACTAAATGAACTCAGTATTACCAAATTTCTCACCATGGTGTGTGAAATGTACGAACATAGTCACTCTCAAATTCATTGTTAAATACTGTGTTTATGCTCAATTTTAAGTGATAGAAATCTTTTAGAAACCAGTAAAATAGCTTCCCTGGTGGCTCAGTGGTAGAAGAATCTGCCTGCAATGCAGGAGATGTGGGGTCGATCCCTGTGTTGGGAAGATTCCCTGGAGAAGGAAATGGCAATTCTTGCCTGGGAAATCCCATAGACAGAAGCAGAGGGCTTATATAGTCCATGGGTTTCAAAAGAGTCAGATACAACTTAGTGACTGTACAAAAATAACAAAATAGGCAAATTGATAATACTTATAAAATATAATCTCTTTACATTGGAGTTTTAAAAATACTATGGTGGTTTAGGTCATACCTGAATGGTCTAGTGGTTTTCCCTATTTTCTTCAATTTAAGTCTGAATTTGGTAATAAGGAGCTCATGATCTGAGCCACAGTCAGCTCCCGGAGCTGGGAGGGATTGGGGGCAGGAGGAGAAGGGGACGACAGAGGATGAGATGGCTGGATAGCATCACCGACTTGATGGACATGAGTTTGAGTGAACTCCGGGTGATGGTGATGGACAGGGAGGCCTGGCGTTCTGCGATTCATGGGTTCGCAAAGAGTCGGACATGACTGAGTGACTGAACTGAACTGAACTACGGTGGTTTAGTTGCTAAGTCTTGTCTGACTCTTGTGACCCCATGGATTGTAGCCTACCAGGCTTCTGTCCATGGGATTTTCCAGGCAAGAACACTGGAGTAGGCTGTCATTTTCTTCTCCAGGGATTTTCCAGACCTAGGAATCAAACCTGAGCCTCCTGCATTGCATGTGGGTTCTTTACCAACTGAGCTATGAGGGAAGCAAAAATAGGATATGTATATAACTGCATACAATGGTTTTAAACATTTCTATCAATAGATTTTCTTTTAACAAAGCCAGATGTAATTCATTTAAGAATACATTTTTAAATGAATTTAAGCTCAGAGGTTAAAGCATCTGCNCAACTGAGCTATGAGGGAAGCAAAAATAGGATATGTATATAACTGCATACAATGGTTTTAAACATTTCTATCAATAGATTTTCTTTTAACAAAGCCAGATGTAATTCATTTAAGAATACATTTTTAAATGAATTTAAGCTCAGAGGTTAAAGCATCTGCCTCCAATGCGGGAGACCTGGGTTTGATCCCTGGGTCGGGAAGATCCCCTGGAGAAGGAAATGGCAATCTACTCCAGTATTCTTGCCTGGAGAATCCCATGGACAGAGGAGGCTTGTAGGTTACAGTCCATGGGGTCGCAAAGAGTCGGACACGACTGAGCGACTTCACCTTCACCTAAGCAAAAATCTAAATTGTTTTGAAATGTATCTTTAGGTTTTATAGCATCTATCTTACACAAAATTTCCATATTGTTTCCTTTCTAAGTCAAATTTTACGTGCCTATTCAGTAACTACTGATATATATAAAATAACAGAGAATCACATACTTACAATATCTTATTTCCATACCTCTTAACAAAATCTTATATTCACAAAGTACTTCTTAGATTTCTTTCTCACATTATTCTACAATGCCATGGAGAAAATTTTCTTGTAATTCCACTGATTTAAAAGTGAAGCTTATGCAGGAAATGGATATTAGACATCTTTTCATTTTAACAGGTGACAATTAAATTTATGAAGAATTTGTACTCTATAAATAGTGAGAGCTGTAACAGTGTACAATTTGTATATAGGCTACAGTGCAAGGAATTATTGTTCAGATATTCATGTATTTATATTTTCCATATTATAACACCTAAACTTTCCTTTAAAAAAGATAAAAAGGATCTAGTCACTAAAAAGTTTACTGCAATATTGATTGACAATGAAAGAGTTAAACTGAACTTTAGATATATGTTAGTCATAACATAATCTCTTGATATATTAGTAGGTCAATAGTTCAGCCTAGAAAGGGACTCTAACTTGAGCAGACACTAATTAAAAGAATCAATTCTTATCCTACTACATATGTCCAATCATATTAACACATTTCTAGATTTCTTACTCAGTGGACTAGTCAAGATTAAAGGATTTGCTAATATGAAGGAACAGAGTATGCTTCCAAACTGACTGAGCAGATTTGTGAACAAATTAGTTCATTTAAAATTGACAGTGAAAGATTGATTTTGCACAGAATGAGTTACCTAAGGTATTCATCATTTCCTCTGTCTCTGCACACAAGACAGAGATCCGTTTCCTTCACTTTCTGATTGTAATAGGGCTGCTTACTGAGCACCTTTATTTTATAGTCTTGATTGCAGCCTGCCATTCTTTTTAATTCAGACATATTTTAGCCTCTTAGGCAGACCTTCAGAAATAACTTCCTTAAAAGCCTCAGTAAAATGACTCATTACATGTTGCTCAATTCAACCATACTATAAATTATAATGCAGGGGAAAGTTCTAATTGCACAAAAGATCCAATTACTCATAAGGCTATTTGACTCATTATTCAAATGCAGGAGCAAGCAGGAAATCTAGATGTAGAAATGCTTTTAAAGTTGAAGCTCAATACTTGACAATTCAGATAAAATCTCAGATGTCAGCTATTTAATATACATTTAGTATATATTAGTAAATATTCAGTAGATAAATATTACATGAAAAATGTTCAAAACTCTAGACAAAAAATGAACCAAAATGCTCAAGTGGTTAAGGAATTCATTTTTTAACTCTAAGGAAATAAAAGCAAAACCTCGTGGAAGGAAAAAAAAAATCAGAACATAACAATGACGACACAAATACAATTTAGGAAACAATAAGAATTAAGTTAAATGAAATCCAAGGAAAAGTGTGAAAACTCATGCTATGTTATTTACAAATATCAGATGACCATTATATCTACTACTGCGGGCAGGAATCCCTCAGAAGAAATGGAGTAGCCATCATGGTCAACAAAAGAGTCCGAAATGCAGTACTTGGATGCAATCTCAAAAATGACAGAATGATCTCTGTTCGTCTCCAAGGAAAACCATTCAATATCACAGTTATCCAAGTCTATGCCCCAACCAGTAATGCTGAAGAAGCTGAAGTGGAACGGTTTTATGAAGACCTACACGATCTGTTAGAACTAACACCCAAAAAAGATGTCCTTTTCATTATAGGGGACTGGAATGCTAAAGTAGGAAGTCAAGAAACACCTGGAGTAACAGGCAAATTTGGCCTTGGAATGCGGAATGAAGCAGGGCAAAGACTAATAGAGTTTTGCCAAGAAAATGCACTGGTCATAGCAAACACCCTCTTCCAACAACACAAGAGAAGACTCTACACGTGGACATCACCAGATGGTCAACACCGAAATCAGATTGATTATATTCT
>SJYT01064463.1:0-61143 GCA_006410635.1 Cephalophus harveyi
GTTGACTCATTGGAAAAGACTCTGATGCTGGGAAGGATTGGGGGCAGGGGGAGAAGGGGATGACCGAGGATGAGATGGCTGGATGGCATCACGGACTCAATGGACGTGAGTCTGAGTGAACTCCGGGAGTTGGTGATGGACAGGGAGGCCTGGCGTGCTACAATTCATGGGGTCGCAAAGTGTCGGACACGACTGAGTGATCGAACTGAACTGAACTGACTGAACTGTTTGGTTACCCTAAAACCAGAGTTTGTTGAGGAAAGGTAGACTATATGCTTGATTATTTTCCTTTACTAACACTGAGAATAAGAAGTTGGTACACTTGCAATTTCCAGAGGTTTCTTTCTTTTTGGTATAATTATGAAGTCATAAGTTTTATATATTGATGTGTTCCAGTCTATTGTGGTTCTTATTCTTTTAGGTGCTCAAATTCCCTTTCCTTTGACCAATGCTATTCCCTTCAAATTGGTTATCTTTTCCTTTTGGTATGACTCCAGTGTTCTGTGATAGCTTTTTTGTTTCCTGGTACAACAGAACGTTGTAGGATTGTTTTGAATGTTTTCTGCCCCAGGCCTGAAATCAGCCATCTTTCCAAGAAGCACTGATTCCTTTTAGGCAAAAATTGTATTTAGAGACCACAAGCTGGGCACTAGGAATACTCATTACTTCTTGATTGTCATTGCCAGTAGGCCCTCTTAGGAGACTAAAATATGTATTCTTTAAAAAAATCTTTCTAATTGAGTGATAACTGCTTTATAATATTGTGTTGGTTTCTGCCATACAACCACATGAATCAGCCATAGTTATACACATGACCCCTTCCTCTTGAGTCTCCCTGCTACCTCCCACCCCATCCCACTCCTTTAGGTTGTCACAGAGCACCGGGTTTGAGTTCCCTGCGTCATACAGCTAATTCCCACTGGCTATCCATTTTACACACAGTAAAGTATATGTTTCAGTGCTACTTTCCTAATTCGGGCCACCCTCTCCTTCCCCAACTGTGTCCTCAAGTCTCTTCTCCATGTCTCTGTCTCCATGCCTGCCCTGCAAATAGGCTCATCAGTACCATCCTTCTAGATTCCATATATATGTGTTAATATATGATATTTATTTATTTTCTCTTTCTGACTCTGTATAATAGGCTCTATGCTCATCCATCTCATTAGAACTGACTCAGATGCATTCCTTTTTATGGCTCAGTAATATTCCATTGTGTATATGTACCACATTTTCTTTATCTGTTCATCTGTCAATGGACATCTAGGTTGCTTCCATGTTCTAGCTATTGTAAACAGTGCTGCAATGAACATTGGGGTACATGTGTCTTTTACAATTATGGTTTCCTCAGGGTATATGCCTAGTAGTGGGATTGCTGGGTTATGTGGTAGTTTTATTCTTAGCTTTTTAAGAAATCTCTATACTGTTCTCCATAGTGGCATTATCAGTTTACATTCCCACCAACAGTGCAAGCGGGTTCCCTTTTCTCCACACTCTCTCCAGTATTTATAGTTTGTAGAGTTTTTGAAGATAGTCTTTCTGACCAATGTGAGGTGATATCTCATTATAGTTTTGATTTTAATTTCTGTAATAATGAGTGGTGTTGAGTGTCTTTTCATATATTTATTAGCCATCTGTGTGTCTTCTTTGGAGATACGTCTGTTTAGGTCTTCTGCCCCCTTCTTGATTGGGTTGTTTGTTTTTCTGGTATTGAGCTGGAAAATTTATTCTTTACATTAAAAGAAAAATGTCAAGATGACTGAGTTTTCACTTATATCCCTTGATTTTATATTGCCATTTCTTTTGCTTTGCAATGAAAATTTTGGTTCTCCCAAGAAACAGAACCAAAAGAATGTGGTTATGTATATATTGCTAATGCAAGCATGCATGCTAAATTGCTTCAGTCATGTCCCACTCTTTGCAACCCCGTGGACTATAGCCTGCCAGGCTCCTTTGTCCATGGGATTCTCCAGGCAAGAATACTGGAGTGGGTTGCCATACCCTCTTCCAGGGCATCCTCCTGACTCGCAGATTGAACTTTCATCACCTGAGGCTCCTGTACTGCTGGCAGATTCTTTATTGTTGAGCAGCGGGGAAGCCCATTTATTGTCAATAGATGTATACATATACAATAGAATGTGTATAGATAAATAGATAAAAGATAGACACTTGTTATAAGGAATTGGCTCACGTGATTATGGAGGTTGTCAAGTTCAGAATCTGCAGGGTAAGTTGGCAGACCGGAGACCCAAGAAAACTAGAATTCCAGTTTGAATCTGAAGGCAGTTTGGTGTAGAATTAGGAAGAGCTGATGTTGAAGTCTACAATGCTGGAAAATTCTCTTTCTTGGCATTGGCTTAACTTTTTAGTATAGAATTAGGAAGAGCTGATGTTGAAGATGAAGCCCAGAATGCTGGAAAATTCTGTCTTTCTTGGCATTGGCTGAACTTTTTGCTGTATTCAGGCCTTCTACTAATTGGATGAGGCCCACCTACTCTATGGAGGGACACTTGCTTTTCTCAGAGTTGACCAATTTAGATATTAACCTCACTCTCAACAGAAACATCCAGAATAATGTTTGACTAAATATCTAGATACTTTGTGGTCCAGTTAAGTTGACGAAAAAATTAACCATCACAGTGAGCTTGGTAATTAAGTGAATTCCATTAGGCAGAAAAAAATTTTTAAATGTTTTAAGATCAATGAGAGGATACTGATCCCCAAATCATAATCTTGGAATGTTAGTGCTGAAAGGACACTGGATATGATTCATTTTAGACATTTATTTTTTGAATGAGAAAACTAAGGCCTGGAGTAATCAAATGAATTGTCCAAGATCTTACATACATTCATGAAAGAAAAGAAAGGAAGGAAGGAAGGAAGAAAGAAACAAAGATTGATTGAGCCTTTTTCGTATGCTAGGTGCTGTGCTAGGCAGTAGTCATTCGGTGGTAACCAAAACAAACCCTGATCCTGCCTTTCTGAAGATTACCTGAGGAAGGGTCGCTTAAACTGAGATGGGAGGGTATGCAGGAGTTTATCAGGGGATGGGGAGCAGCAGCAAGACGAGGGAATCATTTTGCATGCAGAGGGATTCAAGTGTGGGAGGGCGCTGAGGGGGGAACAAGTTGAATGGCTTTAAAGACCTGAGAAAAGTTCAGAATAAATTGAAAGAGGCTGATAAAAGACTCAAAGATGCTGTTTACACTGTGCCTTCCCCTAAAAAGGATAATTTTTTCCCCCCCCACAGCAAATTGTTTTTCAAAGTAGTTAGCAATCCTTAAGCTATCAGTCTACGTCCCCCCAAAAGCAGGTATCATTATTGCTATTTAGTGACTAGAAGAATTAAGGCATTGAGCACTCCAATGCCTTGCCCAAGGCCACTGAAAAAATTAAGATTAAAGAACTAGAATTGAAAGTCACAGGGGAAGACTTGGCTTCTCTGAGATAATCGTGGGAAAGGAAATTATTTATTCTGGAAATTTAAATAGTCATCTTGGACTCTTCAGTGAAATCAGAGTGCAAAAATAGGCCTTTTCCCTGTTCCCCAGCACAACAATAATTTAGCAGTGATTATAATAATGATTGTTAAATGATTTGTGTGCTGATTAGGCTAGGAGTTCCCAGGGCTGAGTTCCCAAGTTGCCCTCCACAGTTCCCCTTCTGTGATTTACCTAAGGCCACACCATGACTGGACCTAACACAGATCTCCATCCAGGACCTCTGATTGTTTTGGACCAACCAGCCCCACTATGTTGGTGTGAACACACTGGAAGTGACCTGATGAAGCTGCTTCATTGGGAAGTCTCTCAACAGTGGTACACTTGGTGATTTATTGTTGTTTAAACAATTACCTCTTTCCTTGCCTCTCTCTCTGATTTACATTTACCCGTGGTTTTTCTGAATGTATTGAAAACATTTAACTTTTATCATTCTTTAATTTTTAATTGTCTTATGATTGTCACTTAATTAAGCTTTAATAGAATCTACTGAAAAAAAGAGAAACCAACACTTACGAGTAAGCTGTTCTGTTTTCATTACGTTTGACAAGTCGGAGAAATGAAGAAACAAGGGAAAATATTTATGTCTTCTGGAAGATGTATGGCATGTAATGGGCTTGGACTTCGCTCGTCCTGGGAAAAGGGATAATTCTTCTAAACCACAAGATGTTCAGATGACATTCAAATGTGCCTGTATAGCAAATATTGTTCATCTGTGATTACTCTGAGTCATTTTTCAATTTTCACCAGTTTACTTTCAAATGGGGTGGGAATCTTTTCCTCTCTGGTTGATATAAGTGGAAAGGGGGTGTGCCTTGCAGGCGAGAGAACTTGATTCAAGGCCTGAAGGGAGAATCTCCTGCCCTTATGATTGCTCACATGTTACTTAACCTCTGATCTCAGTTTCTTTATAATTAAATGGGGATAATATTTTCCTCACTGGGGTTTTCTTGTGCTTAAACGTAATGTGAAAGCCCCTGGCCCTACTCTAGCTCTCCTTGCCAATTCTTCTAATACTTTCCCTGGATGTTTGCCACTCAAGTCTCAATCCTGAGAGTAGCTAAAATTTATAAAAATGTGGTGATTTGTTCACTCATTATAATTATACTTAAACACCACATTTTATTTTTTTTAGGGCTTAGGAAAGTATGCCAGAATTATTAAAGCAAGGCATCTATATCATCATTTCAGTGTTCAATACTAGCATTTTGAAATGATTTCATCTTTCATATTAAAGGCAATTTGGAGAGCAGCAAATATGCTACAATTAAAGAAAATTGAAATGGAATATAACTTATTCAATATCCCTTTTTAGGCTAAGTCAAGTACAAGTGAGTGCTCATTTATTTTTATCCAAACCACATTTAGGACTTGATTATTATCTCTATGTTAACTCTGATTATCTGTATTTGATATTCGCATCCATAAACCCTGCTCTGACACTCTCTTTTTCCAAATAAAACTTATTCAGACTCTTTAGGGTTGTCCTTGTTGAAGCCAAACAGCAATGATTTCCAATGTGAAACAAATAGTTCATATATAAGCGAACTGTAATGCGATGCTAATGGTAAGAGAGTGATTCCTTATATGTTTCAGAGACTTTTGTTATTCAGCATGCACTCATATATTATTTAATTGCTCCTTACAATGACTCTGTGAGGTTCTTCCATGGTTCAAAATACATTTAAAGGGTGAAAGATATCAAGCTTGTGTTGAGGCTTGTGTAATCTTGATGCTAAAACCAGGCAAGATAACACAAGAAAAGAAAATTACAGTCTCTTTCTCCTATGAACATGCACATGAAGATCCTAAAAAAAAAAAAAAAATTTTAAACTTTCGTATTGAAGGATAGGAGTAGGCAATGGCAACCTACACCAGCACTCTTGCCTGGAGAATCCCATGGATGGAGGAGCACGGTAGGCTGCAGTCCATGGGGTCGCTAAGAGTCGGACATGACTGAGCAACTTCACTTTTCACTTTCATGCATTGGAGAAGGAAATGGCAACCCACGCTAGTGTTCTTGCCTGGAGAATCCCAGGGACAGAGGAGCCTGTTGGGTGCCGTCTATGGGGTCACACAGAGTCGGGCACGACTGATGTGACTTAGCAGCAATAACATTGCAGGATAACTCACAGTGAAGTGCACAGTCTTAACACTTAATTGAGTGGAGACATATTAACCCCACAGGAATTAGTTTCTGCAAAAATTTCCTGGTCAATAATGTGTTACATGCACAGTTTGATGAATTTTTATACATGTACCTCCACGTAACCCCAGATTTTGCTGTATTTGCCTCATCTACCCCCTTACTTTGTCAGTTTTGAAAAAAGGAAACAAAATCACAGAAAGTGGAATTTCCTTTTAATTCCCATATCTTTTCTCATTCTTCCCTCCCTTCCTGACCAGAAGCAGCCAATATCATGAATTTGGTGTGAGTCCTTTTAGCCTGTTTCAAAAATACCTTTCAATACACTTATACTTCTTTAGGGCTTCCCAGGTGGCTCAGTGGTAAAGAATCTGCCTGCCAATGCAGGAGATGAGGTTTTTGATCCCTGGATTGGGAGGATCCCCTGGAGAAGGAAATGGCAACCCACTCTAGTATTCTTGCCTGGGAAATCCCATGGACAGAAGAGCCTGGCTGGCTACAGTCCATGGGCTGCAAAAGAGTTGGATGCAACTTAGTGACTAAACAACAACAACAATGTTTTAAGAAGAATCTATAGCAATAATGTCTAGTAGAAATATAATGCAAGCCATGTGTATAATTTAAAATTTTCTAACAGTCACTCTTAAAATATAAAAAGTACTCATTCACTGTAGTACAACAATATGTTACATGATTAAAGATAAAGTGAACTGTAGTATCAACAAAATATTAATGCACAGAGGAGCCTGTTGGGTGCCGTCTATGGGGTCACACAGAGTCGGGCACGACTGATGTGACTTAGCAGCAATAACATTGCAGGATAACTCACAGTGAAGTGCACAGTCTTAACACTTAATTGAGTGGAGACATATTAACCCCACAGGAATTAGTTTCTGCAAAAATTTCCTGGTCAATAATGTGTTACATGCACAGTTTGATGAATTTTTATACATGTACCTCCACGTAACCCCAGATTTTGCTGTATTTGCCTCATCTACCCCCTTACTTTGTCAGTTTTGAAAAAAGGAAACAAAATCACAGAAAGTGGAATTTCCTTTTAATTCCCATATCTTTTCTCATTCTTCCCTCCCTTCCTGACCAGAAGCAGCCAATATCATGAATTTGGTGTGAGTCTTTTTAGCCTGTTTCAAAAATACCTTTCAATACACTTATACTTCTTTAGGGCTTCCCAGGTGGCTCAGTGGTAAAGAATCTGCCTGCCAATGCAGGAGATGAGGTTTTTGATCCCTGGATTGGGAGGATCCCCTGGAGAAGGAAATGGCAACCCACTCTAGTATTCTTGCCTGGGAAATCCCATGGACAGAAGAGCCTGGCTGGCTACAGTCCATGGGCTGCAAAAGAGTTGGATGCAACTTAGTGACTAAACAACAACAACAATGCTTTAAGAAGAATCTATAGCAATAATGTCTAGTAGAAATATAATGCAAGCCATGTGTATAATTTAAAATTTTCTAACAGTCACTCTTAAAATATAAAAAGTACTCATTCACTGTAGTACAACAATATGTTACATGATTAAAGATAAAGTGAACTGTAGTATCAACAAAATATTAATGCTTAATGGAAAAACATTTTATACTGCTTTGGTTTTACATTTTAAATTAATTAAAATAAATGAAATAAAAGTTTTAGTTTCTTAGTCATGCTGTCTACATTTCGAATGCTCAATAGTTACATGTCCCTACTGTACAGCATGACTCTGTAAGTATTGCTTTGTATACTTTTAAAGTTTACATAAATGGAGCACTGTTTTTATCTTTCTGCAATTTGCTTTTCCCACTTACCTTTATGTTTTGAGATGTATTCATGTAGATACTGTGTACAACTTGTCTATTCTTCTTAGCAGTTTTATGGTATTCCATCACAAATGGACTCAATCAAATACTATATTTTTAAACACAGTATTTTATTTATCCAATCCCCATTTTATAAACATTCAAATTGTTTCTAGCTTCCACTTTATTCTGCTCCCTTTTATTTTTTTCCCTCTCCTCAGTCAAGCTATTTATTCAAAAGAATTAGAAAAAACAGGAAAAGTCAACATGAGCTTTCTACTATTTGTTTTGTCATCTGTGTAATGGGGATAATTCCATTACCTACTTTGTAAGTCTCAAGAGACTTAAATGCAGTAATTCACATTAAAGATAGTTGGAGTGATATTTAGCAAATCAAATGTGCTCAAGAAGCATTAGCTGCTCTCCTTGTCTTCCTCCTCCTCCTTCTATACAACTATATGTTTATTTGGATCAATGTGCTCTCTTTCCCCCTTGCCTGCTGATTGCCTTCTGCTCAAATCACCATGAAATGAATTGGTTAGTCCTCATCACATTTACATAATGTTAACTATCTTTTAAAGTATGAGCATTTTGAGAATTAATAACGCTGTCTATTGTGTATGGGTTCAATACAATCCAAAGTACCACTGACTATTCTATACGTTTAAGTGATCTTCATCAAGATTATCAAAGACTGTAATGAAAACTCTGTTTTCATAATGAAGTATGCAAAAACCTCTAGGTACATAAAAATGGCATAGTCTTTAAAGTCATTAAATGAGTTAAGAGGGTTTAATAGTAAAAATGTTTTTATAATTTTGAATGAATAAGCCAGCTTCTATATTAATCTAAAATAAATGCAATTCCTATGAAAGTATTTCAGTTAATTTTATTACACCCAGACTTTGAAAAAAAGAAATCCATATCTAAATATATCAACTCCATTTTCTGTTTGTAAAGGAGAGATGAAAATGGAGGACTCAAAGTAACATATTTTGAAAAAAATTGCTAGATACCTTAGAACATATTACACAACTGTTTTTCCTGCCAGTGGACTTATTTTTTTATGTTCTTTATAAGAAAGCAATATAAGAATTATTTTGCATTTTCTGAGCAGACTAATTACCAGGTGGTGGGGGGATGGGGATTACAAATTCACCAATGTAAATCTCCAAACCTAGCTCTGCTAGGAGGTAGTTAAAAATTGAATGTAGGTATCATTATGTAACCAATAAGAACTGGTAGAATAAGGTCTGCATTTATCAAAGATCCATTTTCTACGGAGGTTTTAAGATATGCTTTAGTGAAAGTGGGCTTTGGGAGGGTGGTGAGTATAAAATAAATCTTGTATACTTGCTTATTCCATCCTTTTTGCAAATTTTTTTCCCATTACAATTTTGGGGAAGAAATATGATTTTGTTTTCTTTGATTAATCTTATTCCTGCAAGACTATTCAAAATCTAAAGGCTTACAAAGAGTAATGGTTGCAAGAAATGGAATATTTGACCCTTTAAATAATAAATTCTGACAATGATTACTCAGGTATATCGTCAAGAAGATTGTTATGTACTCTTAATTTTGTTCTGGGAGGAAAGATGGATTACTTCCTCTGAGGACTTTTGCAAACTAATACTGACTTTTACATATTTTAGTTTAGAAATATATACTTTTCTTCAGCTTTTTTCCGAAGAATTTTGATTTAACAGAAATGCTACATTTATTATTTTTTACTCTTTGAAAATAAGGGACTAGAGCAGATAATATTTCTATGTTGTGTGGAAAGAATTTGAGTTTGCAGAATTTCTAACAATTCTTCCTGATGAAGACTTCAGAAATCCAACTTGTGGTGGTTTTAGGTATATATCTATCACCTTTAAGTGACTGATAACTCCTGAAATCTGTTTAACTAAGGGATGCCTGATACTGATAGATTAGCCACAATAGTAACTACATTTCATTTATGAGAAGAATAAATATTATATCATTCCTCTTTTATTGCCTCCCCCACTCATATTTTCAAGTCAAATATTTTTTAAAAAAGGACAAGGTATATAAATACAGTAGAAAAAAACAATCCATTACCTTCAATAGCTCATGGTTTATATGGATTAACAGATTAAACAAACATAAATGACTCTTATTGAATAACTAATTTTCCTGAAAGTTTTATAGTATTGTGGTTGAGGCATGGTTGATGGATTCAGAGAGTGTATGATCAAAACCTTGTTCTGCTATGTTCCAGCTAGGTAGGTTTGGACAACTGTTCAATCTCTTTGAACATCAGCTGTCTATTAAATGGGGATAACAGTACACATGTTTAAAGTTGTTGTTTTTTTAAAATGAGAACTACATGGTCTAATTCTCAGGCAAAGTGCTTAGCATACAATGCTTGCTTAAAAAATGTTAGCTATTTTGGTTAGATTAACACTCATGGATGACAGAATCTTTAACTGATTAAATGGCTGAGGGCAGAGTGGTGGTCCCAGTTAGATGGCTTCAATCGGAGACAATATCCTACAGGAGAGGAAATTTGATCTCATTTTTTAAATGCCAGTGTGTGGATGAAGGAGAAGGAATATTTCAGGTACTGAAAATGACATGCTGGTAAAAACAAACATGCTTCTGAAGCTAAATGAATCATGCTAACTGGAGTTTGAAAATACATTTGTTTGCCCAGATGTGGATTTGTATAGCAAAGTAAGAAATGAAGAGGTTGATTAGATAAATGTTCAAATGAACATTAGCTCACACATGAAAAAATCTATTTGGAGATAGAGGACTTTCGTGTTCTTAAACCAAAGAATGAGATTATAAAACAAGTCTTTGTGAAGGTGATTCCAGCAGTAGTTTCTGGGTTGGATGAGGAGATAATGGAGTCTGTGGAGGGTGTTGATGATCCAGGTACTACACACTTGGTACTGGGAGGTATGGAACACAAGAGAGCAATTCCAAGAGACAATTTGGATATGGCACAGCTTGGTAACACAATCAAGATGGGAACTGAACTAGTGTAGTTGATAATGCCTTCCATTATTACTTTACTTTGTTGGATGTAAATAGAACCTCCCATTCCATCCCAATGGAGGAAATGATATTGTCTAGGAACTTAATAAGGGTTTCTACAATGGTAATAGAGTTCTGGATTTTGGTTACTCCAAGGGAATCCAGGGAACATGCCGGGAAATAAATTACTTTGCACAAGGATGTGACAGAAATGTATATATGTATAATACATGTGTGTGTATTACCTTTTTACTTTTTTCCTCCTGATTGAGTTGACATGGGAGGGAAGATGTGAGAAGGCTAGAGAAGAAATAAAGGATAACAAGAACTTTTATGAATGGTGATTTCTAATATTAAATTTACGTTTTTGTGGGACATAGTTTTTTCCCAGTATTCTCAGACATTCAAGTACAGATTCTATGCTGTCATGACTGAGTGTCTTATTGTGTGTATGAGGGTGTATGTTTGTGTTTAAGCTATGGAAAGGGACTGAGATCTATGCCTGGGTTGGTGTGGTATGGAAAACAACTTTGGTTCTGGGAAGACAAAATGATCCTTCAGTTCATTTCAGTCACTCAGTTGTGTCCGACTCTTTGTGACCCCATGAAATGCAGCATGCCAGGCCTCCCCATCCATCATCGACTCCCGGAGTTCACCCAAACTCATGTCCATCAAGTCGATGATGCCATCCAGCCATCTCATCCTCTGTTGTCTCCTTCTCCCCCTGTCCCCAATCCCTCCCAGCATCAGAGTCTTTTCCAGTGAGTCAGCTCTTCGCATGAGGTGGCCAAAGTATTGGAGTTTCAGCTTCAGTATCAGTTCTTCCAAAGAACACCCAGGACTGATCTCCTTTAGAATGGATTGGTTGAATCTCCTTGCAGTCCAAGGGACTCTCAAGTGTCTTCTCCAACACCACAATTCAAAAGCATCAATTCTTCAGTGCTCAGCTTTCTTCACAGTCCAACTTTCACATCCATACATGACCACTGGAAAAACTGTAGCCTTGAGTAGACAGACCTTTGTTGGCAAAGTAATGTCTCTGCTTTTCAATGTGCTATCTAGGTTGGATTTCATTCCAAGGAGTAAGCGTCTTTTAATTTCATGGCTGCAATCACCAGCTGCAGTGATTTTGGAGCCCCCCCCCCCCCAAAAAAAAAGTCTGCCACTGTTTCCACTGTTTCCCTATTTCCCATGAAGTGATGGGACCAGACGCCATAATCTTCATTTTCTGAATTTTGAGCTTTAAGCCAACTTTTTCACTCTCCTCTTTCATTTTCCTCAAGAGGCTTTTTAGTTCCTCTTCACTTTCTGCCATAAGGGTGGTGTCATCTGCATATCTGAGGTTATTGATATTTCTCCTGGCAACCTTGATTCCAGCTTGTGCTTCTTCCAGCCCAGCGTTTCTCATGATGTACTCTGCATATAAGTTAAATAAGCAGGGTGACAATATACAGCCTTGACATACTCCTTTTCCTATTTGGAACCAGTCTGTTATTCCATGACCAGTTCTAACTGTTGCTTCCTGACCTGCGTATAGGTTTTTCAAGAGGCAGGTCAGGTGGCCTGGTATTCCCATCTCTTTCAGAATTTTCCAGTTTATTGTGATCCACACAGTCAAAGGCTTTAGTCAATAAAGCTGCGACCGACTGCGCGGCAGAAGCCCACTGGCTGCAATGGACCAGAAAGGAGCTACCTCACCTCTGAGGCCAGGGGTGGCGGCTGATGGGAGCAACTCCACGTCCAAGGAGCGATGGCTGCATGGGCACAGGAGGGCCAAGAGGAGCTACTCCATGTTCAAGGTCAGGAGGGGCGGCTGTGAGGAGATACCCCTTGTACAAGGTAAGGAGCAGCGGCTGCCCTTTGCTGGAGCAGCCATGAAGAGATACCACACTTTCAAGGTAAGAGAAACCCAAGTAAGATGGTAGGTGTTGCAAGAGGCATCAGAGGGCAGACACACAAACCATAATCACAGAAAACAAGTCAATCTAATCACACGGACCACAGCCTTGTCTAACTCAATGAAACTAAGCCATGCCATGTGGGGCCACCCAAGACAGGCGGGTCATGGTGGAAAGGTCTGACAGAATGTGGTCCACTGGAGAAGGGAATGGCAAACCACTTCAGTATTCTTGCCTTGAGAACCCCATGAACAGTATGAAAAGGCAAAGTGATAGGATACTGAAAGAAGAACTCCCCAGGTTGGTAGGTGCCCAATATGCTACTGGAGATCAGTGGAGAAATAACTCCAGAAAGAATGAAGGGATGGAGCCAAAGCAAAAACAATACCCAGTTGTGGATGTGACTGGTGATAGGAGCAAGGTCCAATGTTGTAAAGAGCAATATTGCATAGGAACCTGGAATGTTAGGTCCATGAATCAAGGCAAATTGGAAGTGGTCAAACAGGAGATAGCAAGGGTGAATGTCCACATTCTAGGAATCAGTGAACTAAAATGGACTGGAATGGGTGAATTTAACTCAGGTTACCATTGTATCTACTACTGCGGGCAGGAATCCCTCAGAAGAAATGGAGTCGCCATCATGGTCAACAAAAGAGTCCGAAATGCAGTACTTGGATGCAATCTCAAAAATGACAGAATGATCTCTGTTCGTTTCCAAGGCAAACCATTCAATATCACAGTACAGAGTTCCAAAGAATAGCAAGAAAAGATAAGAAAGCCTTCCTCAGCCATCAATGCAAAGAAATAGAGGAAAAGAACAGAATGGGAAAGACTAGAGATCTCTTCAAAAAAAATTAGAGATACCAAGGGAACATTTCATGCAAAGATGGGCTCGATAAAGGACAGAAATGGTCTGGACCTAACAGAAGCACAAGATATTAAGAAGAGGTGGCAAGAATACACAGAAGAACAAAAGATACAAGAATACACAGAAGAACAAGAATACAAAAAAGATCTTCACGACCCAGATAATCCCGATGGTGTGATCACTCACCTAGAGCCAGACATCCTGGAATGTGAAGTCAAGTGGGCCTTAGAAAGCATCACTATGAACAAGCTAGTGGAGGTGATAGAATTCCAGTTGAGCTATTTCAAATCCTGGGAGATGATGCTGTGAAAGTGCTGCACTCAATCTGCCAGCAAATATGGAAAACTCAGCAGTGGCCACAGGACTGGAAAAGGTCAGTTTTCATTCCAATCCCAAAGAAAGGCAGTGCCAAAGAATGTTCAAACTACCACACAATTGCACTCATCTCACATGCTAGTAAAGTAATGCTCAAAATTCTCCAAGCTAGTCTTCAGCAATAAACCGTGAACTCCCAGATGTTCAAGCTGGTTTTAGAAAAGGCAGAGGAACCAGAGATCAAATTGCCAACATCTGCTGGATCATGGAAAAAGCAAGAGAGTTCCAGAAAAACATCTTTTATAAATGATCCTTAACCTGAACTAACTGAGCCAGAGGAGGGAGCTGATTGCCACAGGAGTTAATGACAATAGGATTCTGGGAACTTGCAGAAATTCCAGGGAGGACATGGACTTCCCACAAGGAGGTGGCTTTGTTTTTCCCTTCTTGTGATATAAAGGAATAGGGTAACCAGCTGAATATTTATAGGGATAAATTTGACTTTACACACTTATTTTAGGAGGGATAAGACGTGACTAAATAAATCTGCTTCTTTTGGTTTTAATGCCCTCTAGGCTTAAGTTGCCTCAATGGCTTCATGATATTGCTGCCCATTGTAGGAACCTCAGAGTTAGTCTGCCTGCCAGGCTGGTTTGGCTTCTCAGCCTTTCACCGATACTGAGATGTCACACTGTGGATGTCTGTGTCTTTCTAACTTACCTCTGGGACTGAAAGCCTTACCTCCCCCCAACTTGTCAATAGAGATGACAGCTAGAGATGATCTTTCTGCAGCAGAGTAGCATTTTAAATTTTTGAGTACTTAATGTCTACTCCCCGAAACACTGGGAAGAAAATCTGAAGCATTACATTTTTTTTAGATGAATATTTTAATGAATCTGCTTGGAGTTATCCCTTGGTATTTGTCTCATTTCTGTCTAATTTTATAGTTATAATGCTATTTGAAAATTAAATGTCACAAAACATAAAACAAATAAACATGTCATCTGACTTTTTAAATTTTTATTATTTTTAGTATTATACTTAATAATTTTCCTGCTTTTTAATAGACTATTTTGCTGATGAAATAAATGGGAGATGTGGATGGGGAGTAACATAGAATTATGTGGAACTGGTGCTTGTGACAGGATTAAGAGAAGATTATTTGGGTTGGAATCCCAGCTTTTCTACTTCCTAGCCTGGCAAACTTAAAGAAGGTATTTAGACTCCCTGGTACTCAGTTTAACTCATCTGTAAAATGGGATAAATAATAGTAACTATGTCTTAGGGTTGTTAAGATAATTCATGTAAAGCTCCTAGAACAGTACTGGGCATCGATCTAGTGAGTGCTCAGTGAGCTACTTATTTTTATTATTGTAGCAGCATATTATTATTATTCTTCATAGAAAAATTAGTCTACAGGGAAACTAATCTCATTACTTTATTGGCTTCACTTTGTGAAAAATGATACTTTCTCATTTGATTATTTGCCATAGTTAACACATTTGCTTTTCTATGATTTTTGGCTATTTTCACAAATTTATATTTAAGTCCATAAAAATTTGCTATGCTTGTGGATATTCTAAGAATGGCACACTGAGCTTGAAGACAGTGCCCCAAAAGGAGTTCATAGCATTTCTAGCATGATTAGAGTGTGAGGTCTCCCCAGATGCTTCCTTTGAAGGGAATAACATTCATTTGAAAATGCAAGCTTTTTTTTTTTTTTTAAATATAGATATTCATTCATGGTAATGTGATAGGGAGAATAATGGTCCCCCAAAGATATCCATATCTTAACCTTCTGCAGTTGTGAATATGTTATGTTACATGGCGTGGAGGAATTAAGGTTGCTAACCTGTTGAATGAAGAGAGTATCCTATGGGAGTATCCATTATCCAGATGGGCCCAGGGGTTCTTATGTGTGAAACAGAAGCAGGTGAATCAGTATCAGAGTGACTCAGCATGAGAAAGACTCAGCCTGCCCTGCTTGCTTTGAAGATGGAAGGTGGCTAGGCGCCAAAACTGCAGGCACCCTCTGGATGATGGAGAAGGTAAAGAAAAATTCTCTTTCATCTAGAACCTCCAGAAGGAATGCAGACCTGCCTGCTGCTGCTGCTGCTAAGTCACATCAGTCGTGTCCGACTCTGTGCAGCCCCATAGACGGCAGCCCACTAGGCTCCGACGTCCCTGGGATTCTCCAGGCAAGAGGAATGGAGTGGGTTGCCATTTCCTTCTCCAATGCATGAAAGTGAAAAGTGAAAGTGAGTCGCTCAGTCGTGTCCGACTCTTCACGACCCCGTGGACTGCAGCCCACCAGGCTCCTTTGTCCTTGGGATTTTCCAGGCAAGAGTACTGGAGTGGGTTGCCATTGCCTTCTCCCAGACCTGCCTGCTACCACCTTAATTTTAACCCAGTAAGACCCATTTCAGACTTCTGACCCGAACTGTATGATAACAAACCTGTGCTGCTTTAAGCCACCACATTTATGGTAACTTATTATGGCAGCAATAGGAACCTATTGATAAAACAATACTGTACCACCCAAGCTTATCCGGTGGCTTGCCAGTAAAGAATCTGCCTGCAAAGCAGGAGATGCAGGAGATATGGGTTCGATCTCTGAGGTGGGAAGATCCCCTGGAGAAGAAAATAGCTAACTCCAGTATTCTTGCCTGGAGAATCCCATGGAGAGAGGATCCTGGTGGGCTATAGTCCTTGGGATTGCAAGAGTCACACATGACTGAGCATACACACACACACACACACACACACACACACACACCACACCCAAGGTGTAGATGTTAGTAAAGAAATATCTCTCCTATTTAAATGGAAAAGTTACCTTCCTTTCCATCTTACTGGGCAGAGACTACTCACTGTTAGAAGCACATGTCAGAGCCTGGAATGAGAACGAAGGAGGGTCTTGAGCTGTGGACAGAAAGAATCATGGAAGAGAATCTTACCTCGGGCAGAATGGCTATGTTTGTGGAAATTTTGAAAAGATTAAACTGATGAAGCTTCTATTTATAAAGTTATTCTGGTTGTTTCTGTTTTCCCCAGGCTACTGAAGGTGAATACATATGCTATTCATTGACGAATCTGTTTTTTTTCCTGTGGAAATATAAGTTATAGAGTATCTGCAACTTTTAGGTATGTTAAAGGTAAAGAATGAGAAAAGAGACAATTAAAAAACAGTGTGTGCTGGCATGAGGTGTGGGTTATTATTCTATAGTATAATTTTGTGGCTGGGGGCAAAGAATTTATAGGATGTGAAACACTCAAGTTTAAACGCAAAAGGAACGTTTATGAAAACGGATCACAGAGAAGGATTCAAACAAAAGCATTTCAATAGAAATCGTACATCCAGAAGAGACAATGAAAATAAAGAGGCCAGATGAGCTAGTGCAAACTGAAAGAATTGAAAAGAATAAACAGAGTCATCTACAACTTTATCAGAGAAAAAGAAATACGAGAGAGAGAATGACTCATCAATAAATGAGGAGGGAGGAGAAATCGATGTTAGTGGTAAAATGTCTGAACTATTGAACTGTTTTTTTCAAGTCTGTCTTATAAAGAAATAGGGGTCTGGATAATTAGGAAGTAATTAAGGTCTCACTGACTTTGAGACACTATTGATCATAAATAAGTAAATAATTACCAATTCCATTAATAAAATGAGTGCAGTGTAGAAGCAATGCATTCTATAATAAATTTTCCTGATCTAATGGTAATTATTATATCATTTGTGAAGCTAGCAGTGAATTGGGGGAAGAAAAACCCACTTCCAAACATGCACAATTAATTATATGCAATGATTTGACCAGAAGAAAATGGACAAAGAAATAAGCTCTTCAGGATAAAATCTGGAAGATTTGCTATCAGTTTATCTAAACAAATAACACCAGCACCCACACACAAGTAACACTGTAGAAAAACAATTCAAATTCTGGCCCACCAGGTATGGGATAATGAACTACATGAAGTCCAGTTCTTAGTTGCTCATTGTCCAGAGAACCTGGATCACTCAGGTGACTGACTACACAGATGTTATAAATGCTAGTTATTTGGGAGTTTAACATCTTCAGAACTAAAATGTTATAGAAAACTTCAGACACTTCCATTTGTGCTCTACTATGTGGATCTAGGTATGAGCTCAGGATAGTATGAATTGGATACGTACCTCTCATACACTTTTCATAAATTAATGAATTGATGTAAGAATGTACTGTTTTGGTAATTGCAAGATGGTATACAGTGGAGAAGAACAAAAGGTCTGTAATCAGAGAGACTTGGGTTAGGATCAACCCCACGCACGAGCACTTGCTGGCCAAGTTATTTGACCTTTCTGAAGGAATGTAATCATATTTATTACATATAATTTTATGAAGGTTAAATGAAATAGCTGATATACTACTCTTGGCACAAAGTAGATACTCAACAAATAAAACTTATTGTCATAATAATAGGGTAGATTTGAGTGAAACATATGATATATGTGTTTGCTTGCAAGCTAGGGAGACCAGAATCTACTTTTTGCTCTAATTTTGAATCACATAGCACTTGGCATACTGGTACTTGATAAATGGCAGCAATTAACATGTAGTTTTTATTTAGCTCTGTTACCTTGGGAAAATTATAGTCTACCTTTACCTCAATTTGTGCATAAGTTAGGATTAACCTATATTTCTTCAAGCATTTTCTGTGTTCTGAGCATTATTGGAGCACATCTGATTCCTGAAGGAACTTAAGAGTTTAGTTGCACAGGTAAAACCAATGCATAGGAACAACTAGAGATAAAAATGGGTGTAAATTCTCATAAGTGCATAGGGGTTCAGAAAACAGTAAGGTAAACCACTGTAGCAACAAAAGGCATGACAAGGGAAAACAATGGTACTTACATTAGGCATTGAAGGTTGCTTAAAATTTGGATGAATGAGGAAATGGTGGAGAGGCAAAAGTGCTTTTTGAGTGGCAGGGGGACAGCCTGAGCCAGGGTGTGAAGGTAAGAATGAATGCATCTGGTGATTGCATTTCTGAGACACGGAGCTTATGATCCGGTATAACATCTGAGGATTGCACATGAATATTTGAAATTGTGGCCATTGTCTTTGAAGACGGATGAGTGGATGTTGAATGAAATGGAGTATTAAGGTTGGAGGACAAAGCAGAAGGATGCTGTTGCTTGTAACAACACTCTTTCTAAGGTTTCATGGCTTTGGATGAAATGAGATATTTGAATCTCTAAAATGCTTTCCTTCTTGTGAAGCTCTGCAACCATCCATATAAATATCATTTTCTTGTGTTTCTTTCATTAGCCTATGAGTCCTTTGAGGTGGGAACCAAGTTTTGTTCATCTCCATACAGGAGCCCATAATATGGGACTTGACACATAATAATGAACACAAAATATTTGTGGGATAGATAAAAGATGCTGTAGGTTATAAACATGAAGGGACATTTAATATTTGTCTCTCAATTATATCTCTTTTATTCGCACATTTTATCTACTAAAAGTTCTTACAGTGGCTTGCGCACTGAAATAGAATACTTGTTAAGAAACAGAAGTTGCATTCCAGAAGGAGAAAGTTTCCCTCCTTTTAGGCACCAAGGCCAAACAGATTATAGGATCCAAATTTCAACAAGAGATTTGGATTTGGTTTCTGGCAGTTGTAACATAAAGAGAATCACAATGTGTTTTCATTTTCTGATAAGCAGCCTGCAACATTCAACTGCAGAATAAGAGATTTCCCTGGAAATAAACTTGAGGAGGAAGTGATCACATGGGACCTTGTAATATTTCAATTAAACATTCCCATGTAGGGCGGGATATTCAATTGGATATGAGGGAGCATAAAAGAGGCTCTAGAGAGAACTGGCATGGAGACCAACTTCATTCCTTCTGGTTTTCCAGATGGTTCATGGATGAAATTTACCCAGTTAAAAAATTTTATTTACTTTTTTTATTTTGGAAGTGCTTGCATCTGGAAAAAATAACCACAAATACAATTGTTTAAAAAGTAAAGATATTTAGGTATAGTTAGAGAATGGAGTTCATATTAAATGATTTTGCTTTGAAACATGGTAAATAACTTGGAAAGGAGCATAAAACACTTTTCAGGGCCATGGCTCATAAATTTATAACATTGCTTTTATTAATTTGGAATCTTCATGAGCTGAGATGAAGAGAGGAGTCCTTGAATTGATTTCCACATTATGCTGATTCTGTGATCATCTGTGTACTAAGAGACCACCCAATTCATCTCTGTTGTAACTAACACCAGATTTTGTCTTGGATTTCAGATCTCTGGCTATGACATGCAACATATTTAAAAAATCTGTTTGATTGATAGTTTAATCATTGTTCCCTATTACATCAGCAGCCAGGCCTAGTATTCCAATTTTGAAGGATTGTTTTGCCTTTGTCCTTGTGTCACACAAAGTACTTGAGGCTTGCCAATAGTAGATCTGATTGAAGCTTTATAGATTTCAGACATAGTTGAAGGTTTAAATTTTATTTTATGTTCTTGTGGTTATCTTTTAGACAGCATATGATTTCTAGTCCTCCTGTTATAAAGTCACCTTTCCAATCATTTTCATTGTGTATTCTTTTCTATTCCTTTTTTTCTTCAATATTTATATGAAAATATTTGTGGGATAGATAAAAGATGCTGTAGGTTATAAACATGAAGGGACATTTAATATTTGTCTCTCAATTATATCTCTTTTATTCGCACATTTTATCTACTAAAAGTTCTTACAGTGGCTTGCGCACTGAAATAGAATACTTGTTAAGAAACAGAAGTTGCATTCCAGAAGGAGAAAGTTTCCCTCCTTTTAGGCACCAAGGCCAAACAGATTATAGGATCCAAATTTCAACAAGAGATTTGGATTTGGTTTCTGGCAGTTGTAACATAAAGAGAATCACAATGTGTTTTCATTTTCTGATAAGCAGCCTGCAACATTCAACTGCAGAATAAGAGATTTCCCTGGAAATAAACTTGAGGAGGAAGTGATCACATGGGACCTTGTAATATTTCAATTAAACATTCCCATGTAGGGCGGGATATTCAATTGGATATGAGGGAGCATAAAAGAGGCTCTAGAGAGAACTGGCATGGAGACCAACTTCATTCCTTCTGGTTTTCCAGATGGTTCATGGATGAAATTTACCCAGTTAAAAAATTTTATTTACTTTTTTTATTTTGGAAGTGCTTGCATCTGGAAAAAATAACCACAAATACAATTGTTTAAAAAGTAAAGATATTTAGGTATAGTTAGAGAATGGAGTTCATATTAAATGATTTTGCTTTGAAACATGGTAAATAACTTGGAAAGGAGCATAAAACACTTTTCAGGGCCATGGCTCATAAATTTATAACATTGCTTTTATTAATTTGGAATCTTCATGAGCTGAGATGAAGAGAGGAGTCCTTGAATTGATTTCCACATTATGCTGATTCTGTGATCATCTGTGTACTAAGAGACCACCCAATTCATCTCTGTTGTAACTAACACCAGATTTTGTCTTGGATTTCAGATCTCTGGCTATGACATGCAACATATTTAAAAAATCTGTTTGATTGATAGTTTAATCATTGTTCCCTATTACATCAGCAGCCAGGCCTAGTATTCCAATTTTGAAGGATTGTTTTGCCTTTGTCCTTGTGTCACACAAAGTACTTGAGGCTTGCCAATAGTAGATCTGATTGAAGCTTTATAGATTTCAGACATAGTTGAAGGTTTAAATTTTATTTTATGTTCTTGTGGTTATCTTTTAGACAGCATATGATTTCTAGTCCTCCTGTTATAAAGTCACCTTTCCAATCATTTTCATTGTGTATTCTTTTCTATTCCTTTTTTTCTTCAATATTTATATGTCAATAATTTTATACTCTTGAAAAGCTAGTGGAAAAGCTGGTCACCACTTGTTCTTGAACTCAAGAAGGCAAACCTGTATGTAAACATGTTTTTGCCTGGGCATGGTTATAAAGTCTTCCTTTTGGTCAGTGTTATCATTTTAGATTTTCTATGTGATTTAACAGCCAGGCAAGTCCACTTGGTTTTACAAACTGAAAAAAATTAAAGTGAAAGTGAAAGTGAAGTCGCTCAGTCATGTCCGACTCTTTGCGACCCCGTGGACTGTAGCCTACCAGGCTCCTCAGTCCATGGGATTCTCCAGGCAAGAATACTGGAGTGGGTTGGCATTGCCTTCTCCATACCAGGCCTCAAAAATGACAGTAACCAAGTACAGCATTTAGTTGAACTTGACACTTGTATTCATCCAGTGATGGTGTTGCTGCTGCTTAGACAAATTTGTTAAACAGATAAGTCTGTCTGCAGAGATCCTCTCCACAGGCACCCTCCTTGATCCTCACTCCCTTTATGACATTTTTAGGTTTCCTCACCACTTCTCCTTCCCATATCTAGAGCACCTCACCTGAGTTGTCCTTTTTGGTTAATGTTCCATGTTTTGGGTTTTCAGTAAAAACCTTAATTGAAGTGTAATCAATATACAATGAACCATCCTTAGTTAAAGAGTATAGTTTGATAATTTCTGACATATATGTACTCCTACGATCACTACAATTAAGGTAATGAACATGTCAACCAACAACCAGTTTCATCATGCTTCTTTGTAATCCCCTCTCCTGCCTGTCCCTGAACCTCACTCTATCCTCACACTACCGCTATTTCAACAGACATAGATTAGTTTTTATTCTCTAATATTTTATGTAAATGGAATCATACAGTATATTCTTTTTTGTGGTTTGGCTTTTTTCATTTAGTGTTATTATTTTGAGATTCATCTTTGTTGTTTTGAGCATCAAAATTTGTAATCAGTAATTTGCTGTTTTTATTACTGAGCAGTATTCCATTGTACTGATATATCACAATTTGTTTATCTATTCCCTGGTGGCTCAGAGGTTAAAGCATCTGCCTGGAATGCTGGAGACCTGGGTTCGATCCCTGGGTCGGGAAGATCCCCTGGAGAAGGAAATGGCAACCCACTCCAGTACTCTCGCCTGGAGAATAATCCCATGGAGGGAGGAGCCTGGTAGGCTACAGTCCATGGGGTCGCAAAGAGTCGGACACGACTGAGCAACTTCACTTTCACTTTCATTCACTTGTTAATGGGTATTTGGGTTGTTTACTGTGTGTGCTTGGTTGCTCAGTCATGTCTGACTCTTTGTGACCCCTGTAGCCTGCCAGGCTCCTCTGTCCATGGGGATTTTCCAGGCAAGAATACTGGAGTGGGTTGCCATGCCCTCATCCAGGGGATCTTCCTAGCCCAGGGATCAAACCCAGGTCTCCCACGCTGCAGGTGGGTTCTTTACCATCTGATTCAAGTGACCCCTGTAGCCTGCCAGGCTCCTCTGTCCATGGGGATTTTCCAGGCAAGAATACTGGAGTGGGTTGCCATGCCCTCATCCAGGGGATCTTCCTAGCCCAGGGATCAAACCCAGGTCTCCCACGCTGCAGGTGGGTTCTTTACCATCTGATTCACCAGGGAAGCCCCTAAGTTTGGGCTAATAGAAACAAAACTGCTATGAGCAGTATGCACAAGTCTTTGTCTAGAAATATGTTTCCATATTTCTTAATATTTAGCTAGAATATACAGATGGTGGAGCTCCCCGCTTGCTAACGCAGGAGACATAAGAGACATAAATTCAATCCCTGGGTCAGGAAGATCCTCTGGAGGAGGGCACGGCAACCCACTCCAATATTCTAGCCTGGAGAATTCCATGGACAGAGAAGCCTGGCGGGTTATAGTCTATAGGTTCTCAGAGTTGGACATGACTGAAGTGACTTAGCATGCAGGAATACAGATGGCTGGGTCACATGGTAGATGTCTGTTTAACTTTTAAAGAAACTGTCCAACTGTTTCCAAAGTAATTGTACCATTTTGCATTCCTGCCACTAGTTTGTGAGAATTCCAGTTACTCCACATCTGGTCCAAGCCTTGGTGTTATTGATTTTAATTTTAGAAATTCTAAGAGATACATAGTGCTATCTCTTTAATGCTCATTTCTCTAATAACTAACAATATTAATCATATTTTCATGCTATTTGCCAACTGTGTAACTTCCCGTTGAGAAGTCTATTTAAATATTTTGTCTATTAAAAATTGAATGTTTCTTTATTACTAAAAATTTTAGACTTCTTTATATATTTTTGATACATGTTTTTATCATATTTGTGATTTGCAAATGATATCTCCTAGCTCAAGGCTTGTCTTTATATTCTCTTAACAGTGTCTTTCTCAGAGCAAAATTCTTAATTTTGATAAAGTCTAATTTACTAATTGGTTCTTTCATAGATCTTGCATTTTATACTGTGGCTGGGAAATCTTTGCCTAGTATATGGTCATAAAGGTTCTCTTCTATAGCTTATTATAGAAATGTTATAATTTTAGGTTTTACATTTAGGCATACAATCCACTTTGAGTTGGTTTTTTTATATGGTGAGGTATGAATATTTCTTTTCTGCCCATGAATATCAACTGTTTATTATCTTTGTTGAAAAGAATGTTCTCCACTGAATTGCTTTTGTATCTTTGTCAAAATTAATTTGCTATATATGTATGTCTAATTCTGGGGTTTCTTCTGGTGCTATCTATTTTTATGTTTATACACTAGCTCAAAACTTGAAGTCAGGTTATTCTTTTTAAAAAGCTGTTTTTGCTATTCCAGGTCATTTCCAATTCATATAAATTTTAAAATCAGCTTATGAATTACTGCACAAAAGCCTATGGGGATTTTGACTAGGATGACATTGAATCTATAATTTGGATACAACTGACAGCTTAAGGATATTGAGTCACACTGATCCATGAACATGGAATATATGTCCATCTAGAGATTGTCATACTGAGTGAAATAAGTTGGACAGAGAAGAAGAAATATTGTTTGACATCCTTAATATATGGAATCTAAAAAGAAATGATACAAACGAGTTTACTTATAAGAGATTCACAGGCTTAGACAATGAACTTATGGTTGCTGGGCGGACAGGCTGAGGGGAAGGAGTAGACAGGGAGTTTGGGATGGACATGTACATGCATATTTAAAATGGATAACCAACAAGGACAACTGTATAGCACATGGAACTCTGCTCAATGTTATGTGGCAATCTGAGTGGGAGGGGAATTTGGGGGAGTAGGGATTCATGTATGACTGAGTCCACTTGCTATTCACCTGAAACTATCACAACCATAATCAGCTACACACCAATACAAAGCAAAAAAATTTTTAAGAAGAATATCTGGCCATATATATAAGCCTTCTTTTAACTTTTCCAAGCAATGTTTTGTGATTTTCAATATACAGGTCCTGCATATCTTTTGTCAGAAGTATTCCCAAGTATTTCACATTTTCGTGCTATTGTAAATGATACTGTTTTAAAAAATCTCTATTTCCAATTGTCTATTGCAGGTAATAGAAATACAGTTGATTTTTTTGTATATTGATCTTGTATCCTCCATCTTTGCTAAACTCACCTATTGTTCTAATAGCTTTTTCATAGATTCTGTGGGATAGTCTATATACATTAAGTTATCATGTTGTCCGCTAATAAAGACAGTTTTATTTTCTTAAGTCATTTTCTTAAATCATATTTGTGATTTTAGGGGGAGCATTCAAATATTCACCATTAAGTATGATTTTCACTGTAAGTATTTTTGTAGATGCCCTTTACTGGGTTGAGAAAGTTCCTTTCTATTCCATGTTTTCTGGGAGATTTTATAACGAATGGATGTTGGATTTTGGTCAAATGATTTCCCTGCATTTATTGAGGGGTTCATATTGCTTTCATCTTTTTATCTGTTAATATGGCCAAATATATTAACTGATTTTTTTTTTTTTTTGAGTATTAAACTAAGCTATGTGGCTTGAGGGATCTTAGTTTCCCAAACAGAGATTGAACCCAGAGAAAGTGCTGAGTTCTAACTTTGGATCACCAAGGAACTCCCGATTTTTTTGGTTTCTTAAGGTAGAAAATGAGATCATCAGTTTGAGGGTTTTCTTTTTTTCTATTATGGGCATTCAGTGTTCTAAACTTCCTGTAACTGCCATTAGCCATATGTTACAAATTTTGACACATTGTGTTTTCATTTTCATTTACTTCCAGATACTTTCTAACTTCCTTCTTGATTTCTTCTTTGATAAATCTGTTATTTGAAAGTGTCCAGTTTTCAAATAGTTGAGATTTTTCTGGATATTTTAATATTTTAATTCTAATTTAATTCTATTTTGTTCAGAGAACATATTTCATATAATTTGAGTCCTGTTAAATATTGAAGCTTGAATTATGGCCCAGATTATAGTCTCTTTTGCTGCATGTTTTGCTTGCACTTGAGAATGGTTCTGTTGAGCGTGCACTGTGCTTAGTTGCTTGGTTGTGTCCGACTCTTTCCAGCCCCATGGACTGCAGCCTGCCAGGCTTCCCTGTCCATGGGGATTCTCCAGGCGAGAATACTGGAGTGCGTTACCACGCCCTCCTCCACGGGATCTTCCCCACCTAAGGATCAAACCCAGGTCTCCCTCATTGTAGGCAGATTCTTTACCGTCTGAGCCACCAGGGAAGCCTATTGAGTGTAATTATCTAGTATTTCGCTGCTGCTGCTAAGTCGTGTAAGTTGTGTCCGACTCTGTGCGACCCCATAGACGGCAGCCCACCAGGCTCCCCCGCCCCTGGGATTCTCCAGGCAAGAACACTGGAGTGGGTTGCCATTTCCTTCTCCAGTGCATGAAAGTGAAAAATGAAAGTAAAGTCGCTCAGTCGTGTCTGACTCTTAGCAACCCTATGGACTGCAGCCCACCAGGCTCCTCCATCCATGGGATTCCCCAGGCAAGAGTAAATGACACCAAATGGCTGTTAGTCTGCTTCGGTCAATATCCTTACTGATTTTCTATTTGTTCTATCAATTATTGAATGATAATGTTGAAAACTCTGCCTATGAAAATTGATTCTTCTAATTCTCTTTGCAGTTTTATCAGTTTTTGAAGTTTGTCATTAGGACCATAAGCATTTGAAGTTTGTTATAGTCTCTTGAAGTGAAGTGAAGTGAAAGTCACTTAGTCATGTCCGACTCTTTGTGACCCCAAGGACTATACAGTCCATGGAATTCTCCAGGCCAGAATACTGGAGTGGGTAGCCTTTCCTTTCTCCAGAGGATCTTCCAAACCCAGGGATTGAACCCAGGTCTTCTTCATTGCAAGCAGATTCTTTACCAGCTGAGCCACAATAGTCTCTTGATGAATTTACACTTTTATCAGTATGAGATGGCCTTCTTTATCGCTGGTAATTTCTTTGCTCTAAAAAGCAGTATTTACTGTCTGATATTATAATAGCTGCTCCAGGTTTAAAAATCAGTGTTAGCATAGTATATTTTCCTTCATCTTTTAATTTTTAACCAGGCTATGCCTTTGTGTCTCTTTTAAAAAATTCAATCTAACAATTGATGCTTTTATTTAAGATATTTAGACCATTCATATTTAATGTGATTTTTGCTATATTTAGGTTTAATTTTACCATTTACCAATGAAAAATTTTATTTTCCAGTAGATTTTCTATTTTCTAATCTGTGTTTTATTCTTCTCTATTGTGTTCATTTGCTTCCATCTGGATTGAATATTTTTCATAGACTTACGAGTTATGGCTTACTAGCTGTAAAATTGCTTTAGGGTTTATAGTGATAAGTTAGAGATGCCACACTTCACATATTGGATGTCAAGCTCGGAGTATAAGAACTTTGCAATAGTATACTTCCATTTTCCCCTCCTGGGTTTTGTGCTATTTTTACCTAACATTTTCTTTCTATATATGTTATAAACCTAATAATACCTTGGTATCATTTTTAAGTAGTCACTTATCCTTAAAACAAGTTTAGAAATAAGAAAAAGATTTGTTAATGCTTGGATATCTGGTGCTCTTCTTTCCTTTGTATGTATCTATACTTTCACCTGGTATCATTTTCCTTCTGCCTGAAGAACTTATGGTATAAATTCTTTCAGCTTTTACATGTCCAAAGACGTCTCTATTTGCTTTTGTATTTAAAGATCTTTTTGCTGTGTATTCAGAGGAGGCAATGGCACCCCACTCCAGTGCTCTTGCCTGGAGAATTCCATGGACAGAGGAGCCTGGTGGGTTGCAGTCGATGGGGTCGCTAAGCGTCGGACACGACTGAGCGACTACCCTTTCACTTTTCACTTTCATACATTGGAGAAGGAAATGGCAACACACTCCAGTGTTCTTGCCTGGAGAATCCCAGGGACGGCAGAGCGTGGTAGGCTGCTGTCTACGGGGTCGCACAGAGTCGGACATGACTGAAGTGACTTAGCAGCAGCAATAACAGCAGTTGCTGTGTATAGGACTCTGTGTTGTTGTTGTTTAGTCTCTAAGTGTGTCTGACTCTTTTGTAACCCCATGGACTGTAAAAAGTACTGGAGTGGGTTGCCATTTCCTCCTCGAGGGGGTCTTCTTGACCCAGGGATCGAACCCAGTGCATCTCCTGCATTGGCAGGTGGGTTCTTTACCTCTGAGCCACGAGGGGAGCCCTGTAGAACTCTAGGTTGTCTTAAAAAATACATCGAGACTATTGCTCCATTGTCTTTTCTTCTGCATTACTTCCAATAAGAAATCTATCTCCCTTTTCTTTGATCCTCTCTATATAACATACAGTCTTTCTTTCCCCTGGCTGTCTAAACTTTTCCTTTTATTAGTGATTTAAGATAATTTAAATATTATGTGCCCTGGTATAGTTTTCTTTAATTTTCTGTGCTTCAAATTTGTTGAGCTGCTTTTGAACTATTGGATCTGAGGGCTTATAGTTTTCATGAAATTTGAGAGAATATTCCTTCAGTTCTTTTTCTGCCTTCCACTCTCTTTCCTTGTGTTTAGGGACTCCAATTATTAGTATATAAGGCCACTTAAAGTCGTTCTGTCCATTTTCTGTCCTCCCTTCCTCTGTTCCTTCTTTCCTTTGCCTTTATTTTCTGTGTTTCATGTTGGGTAGTTTCCATTACGGGAGAAGGCAATGGCACCCCACTCCAGTACTCTTGCCTGGAAAATCCCATGGACGGAGGAGCCTGGTAGGCTGCAGTCCATGGGGTCGCTGAGTCAGACATGACTGAGCGACTTCACTTTCACTTTTCCCTTTCATGCATTGGAGAAGGAAATGGCAACCCACTCCAGTGTTCTTGCCTGGAGAATCCCAGGGATGGCAGAGCCCAATTGGCTGCCATCTGTGGGGTCGCACAGAGTCGGACACGACTGAAGCGACTTAGCAGCAGTAGCAGCAGTTTCCATTACTATGCTTTCAAGTTTATTAAACTTTTCTCCCCTCTGCAATGTCTAATATGTTAATTTTAATCCCATTCCATTATTATTAATTTTTTAGACCTTGTAGTTTTAATCTCTAGAGGTTTGACTTGGACCTTTTTATACCTTCCGTATTTTTATTTAACAGAGTCACTCTTTCTTCTTGCTTCTGGAACACATAGAATATAGTTACAATGACTTTTAGTGTTTAGCTACTAATTTTATTGTTTGTGTCATTTCTGGTCGGTTTCAATTGATTTGTTTTCTTGTCTTAGTAGGCTCTGTGCAATGCTGCAGTTCTACTGACCACATCAGACTCTCTAGCTTGCACTTCAGTTCACCTTATCCTGTGGGACCTAGTGATTTGGAGCTGACCATCCATTTGGGGCCAATCTTCTAGCTGGGTGGTCCTTCCAACCAGATCCCTCATACTCCCAGCTTACTTCCCTCTCCTCTGCTTGACTCCTCATTTTCTGCATTCAGAATGTCTGGTGACCAAGCCTGCACTGGCTATGTCAGTCAGTAAAAATAATATATTTTCTTCTGCAAATTAATCACATTTATTTTTCACAAGTAAGTATTATTATTTTTCTAGATTATAGATATAATTCATGCTCATGCAGACAATTTGGAAATTTTGGAAAAATACGTATAACAGATTTAGTTACCTACCTCTAACTCCTACTTGCATTTTTATGCTTCTCTTTGTTTTACATGGTTCATCTTATACTATATTCACACTTTAAATTCTACTCAGTTACTTTTCCTACATCACTAAAAAATTTTAATGATTACTGCCATTTCATCATAAAGGAATGCCATAATTTATGTAATTATTTCCCTATAATGGGACATTTTCAGCTTGTTTTCATTTTTCCCTGTTATTTCTGCATAATTTCTTCCTGAATTTGGGATTATGTCTTTAGGATAGATTCCCAGAAATGAAACAATAGGAATGAACCTTTTCACATACTTAAAGCCATGCCAGGTTGCTTTCAAAAATGGTTATAACAATGTACACTTAAATTCAACCAGCACTTGACATGACTTTGTTTCACCAGGTAAATGTTTTTATACTATATAAGTTTATTTATTAAAGAGATACTATTCAATAAATCTGATATTTACCTTAAATATCAGTTGAGAAAATTTTTTAGGTAGCTATCTAACTGTAGGAGAAAGTTTTTCTTCTACTTTCAAATCAGTTCAAAAAATTCATTTGCATCCATTTTAACCACAGCCAAGTACATCCTTTTTCTTTCATTTGGAGTCCTACATTAGCATTATTGACAAATTATGCTGTTAGAATGAACACATTATATCTTCCTTAATTTGGGTGAGAGTTTCTTTCCATGATTAATGCCAAGAATTCTTTTGGGATCTGTTCAAGCCTGGTAGAAGCCCTTAATTTATTTTCTTATTTGTTTTGTTTATTTAGAATTTATGTCTTGCTTACTACTAAGCCAGATTTGAGGTGACTTATACATAGCAACAACAACAACAACAACAACAACAAAACCCAGTAAGATAAAGAATACAAAGAATAAGGGAAAAATGATAATAGGACCCTAAGTTAATTATAACATCTGGGCATTGATTTTTTAAATCATTTTTTTCTGGCAGTTTTTACACACTAGGTTTTTTTTTTGCCCCTGGGCTCTGCAGGCAGTTTGTAAGAACTGAGCGGGATGAGACAGCAAGGCAAAGGCTGGGAGGTTCCTGGCACATCGACATCAACCTCAGAGGCCCTCTGGGGATGCTGGGATAGCATTTTCTCACCGGAAAGCGTTCATCTATCATATTCATGTTCTCCTAGGAAACCCCTCAGAGGGCACCCTTGCCTTAGAGGACAACACTCTAGGAGCTCTTGTGGCAATTGGTGGGCAGCATTTCACAGACTGCTGGCCTCTGTGGTGGGATGACAATTTTTCTCTGACTTCAACAAGGGTCTTTTGCAAACTGGTGCAGCAGGAAGTGGAAGACCACGGCCCTGCTGTTGTGCTAAGAAGTCATTATCACCAGAGAGAGCAGAAGTAGGGACTGCAGATAATGGGCCTCTCAGGCTGTCCAGAAATCATTACATGACTGAGGAAGAGGCAGCAACTGTTTTAAATCCCATTAGTGGGGCTGATGGGCTGTCTGGGACAGGATGCCTATCCCTGAACCAGCAGCTTAGAATAACTTATTAACCCTCTAATGTTGGGAGCTGTCATTTCCCAGGCTGCAGTTCCAACACTTTTCCAGAGAGAATAGGAAAGTCTGTTAGGTGCCTTACACGTGATCTCACTGAATTCTAGCAACCACCTTCTGAAGTTGGTATTAACTCCTTTGTGCAGGTAAAGAGGCCGCAATCTGTTCAAGGTAACAAAGTTAGTAAGTAATGGAACCAAGATTAAAATCTGAACGCCGGACCCTAAAGCCCGCATTCCTTTGATACATCAGCTGATTCCAAAATGCTGTGTATATGTGACTGAGGAAGTGCCAGAGTATTGCAGCTCAGGAATGACCTTCACAGTGGGTGACACTAGCGACTTGGCTTTGGTGCTAAGCCGTGAAACTCACACATTTTTGCTAACTTGAAATACTCAATCAGAGACTTCCCTGATGGTCCAGTCGTTAAGAATCTGCCTGCCAATGCAAGGGACACGGGTTCAATCCCTGGCCCAGGAAGATTCCACATGCCATACAACTAAGCCTGTGCACCACAACTACTGAGCCCTCCCTCTAGAGCCCGTTTTCTGAGCCGAGAAGCTGTCACAGTGAGAAGGCTGTGCTGGAGTAGAGAGCAGCCTGAACTAGAGAGTAGCCTTCACTCATCAAAACTAGAGAAAGCCCAGCACAGCCAAAAATAAGATGAATTTAAAAAGAAATACTCAATAGCTCTGTATACATTCCATTTTCAGAACTTATCAATACTTAGGCCATTTTTAATCCTCTTTCCCTTTCTAGAAAAAGTTTTCCTTCCTACTCTTTGTTCTGTAATAAGCATAATATGACTCAGGTATGGTTAGTTTCTAGTTTCATAAGCTGATTGCCCAAGATGGTCTAATGAAAGGGAATGAGGAAGAGCAGCATACATTTAATTTCTTTTAGTTCCACTACCTAATTTAAATTTTTTCAAGTCTCCTCTGCTTTTTCTTAAGCTTGAGGGTTTGGTGTTACAAAATGAGTAGTTCTAATTGAGGCTTTTGGGGAATAATTTCTTTTTGTTTAAATGTCTACAGATTATTATTGAAAAGGCTTTGAAATGCTTTCAGAATAGTATGATTACAAATTGGTGCTATGATGCTGACTTCTAATAACTTTGTGCTTTACAACATTACATGATAGTTAAAGGGTCATGGTTCTAGAATATGTTGAAGGTAGGTATCTTTAAAAAATGTTCACCTTTTTTTAATTATGCTATTTTGTGTATTGAATAATTCATTGCTGAAACATTAAAAAAAAGAGTCCTCAATAACAAAAACATGTTTTCAGTTAAGGACCACCTCTTTTTCTTTTTTTAATCAGAGTATCCTTAGGCTTGCAAAACTAGATTGTATAAACTTGTTTATACAGAGGAATTGCCAATTCCAATGTCTTTGTCACTTTGGTTCCACTTACTTTACAGAATAGTCATGAGGCAAATCAGTGGCCAAAACAGAAATAGTATACAGAAATAATCTGACTCTTAAGGAGTCTTTTTTCATGTTGTATCCAGTGTTTAACTATATTCATTCCAGGTGCCTATGGTGCTGTGCTGGGCTAGTTAGTAATGTCTTTAGCTTTTAAGATGCAATGTTAGCAAAAAACATATCTTTTATGTTACTTGTACTTGGAAATTTTTTGGAGTATTTGACACTCACAACTATTCTTCCAACTCGACTATGTATTGGAATGAAAGAATGTTCTGGGCATGAGGGCAATGAAATAGACAGATACTGGAATACACGTGATTCTTAACAACCTACAGGTGGGTTATCAACTGTGTGGCTGTCTCACAAAAGATTTCTCATCCTAGAACAGCTTTTCCTTATAAGAATAGTATTTCCAAGGAGCTCTCCCTTTATACAAGTCAATCAGTCTCCGGATCTTGATTAAATGCCTTATGTATGAGGCATTTGTGGTAGTAGTTAATATGTGTATAAGGAGAATTCAAGGATGAGGAAGACAGAGCTCTAACCTTCAGTGTGTGAGCATTCTTGAAAGGTTTTAAAGCATGGGATTGCATTTCAATAGTTAGAAACAGGAAGAGCAAACTTCAGGTTGGGGAGAATGGTATATATTTGACTGGCTATAGGATAGAAGGCAATGGCAGCCCACTCCAGTACTCTTGCTTGGAAAATCCCATGGACGGAGAAGCCTGGTGGGCTGCAGTCCATGGGGTTGCTAATAGTCGGGCACGACTGAACAACTTCACTTTCACGCATTGGAGAAGGAAATGGCAACCCACTCCAGTGTTCTTGCCTGGAGAATCCCAGGGACGGGGAGCCTGATGGGCTGCCGTCTATGGGGTCACACAGAGTCGGACACGACTGAAGTGACTTAGCACATAGGATAGTTGTAGTAGGAGTAGGAAGGAGGAAATAAGCATTAGAGAGAGAGTGCATAGGAGTTGGTCACTGCTTAGGTGTGGGGGTGGAGCAAAGAAAAAGTGATAAAGAACATTGGATTTGGTGATTAGGAGGTAATTTTTGATGTCTAGATGTGCAATGTCAATAAAACAGCTGAAGATAGAAGTTAAATTATAATGTATTAGGGGTGAGTGCATGGATAAAGAAGGGGTTTCAGTCTGTTCCTTGAGAACTTCTGTCAACACAGGGAAGGAAGGAGGGGAGGAATTGATTTTTTTTTTTTAATTTAAGGAAAAATGAACAGGTTTTAAGGCAAAAGAGAGGCGCCAGAGGCAAGGTAGAGGTTAACAGAAAAAGTACAGTTCATATAGAAAGGGTAAATGGAAAGGAATGAAGTGAGTTTACAAGTGGGAAAGTGGGAGGACTAGGTTTGAACAGGAGGAGAGATGTCTGTTCTTGAGAAAAAGAAGAGAAAAAAAAAAGAGGAGGACAACTAATTATAACTAAGACCCCTCCCCCCAATACTTAGAAGCTCAGACTGGGGTGTCAGGGGAAGGGCTGGGGCTGAACTGGACAGCCTCCAGAGCTATCAGCTTGGTATTTATGGATTTTATGGATCAGCCTAGAGAAAAATGCATTAAGGTTAGTATACTGTGAAAAATCATATGAATCCATGAGAAGTGGGATTTGGGTTCCACATGCCTCCTCTTGTGTGAGTGCAGGTGACTGAATGCACTGTAGCTCTGACATGGCTTAGTTGGACAGGTCTAAATACAGTCACTTCAACTAAGTGGCCCTCCCACAACTCTTGGCCTCAGAGCCTGTATGATCTTTAGGATTGACTCAGGTTGGGGGTGTGGAATGATTGTGTGAACAGTCTCTCTAACTTACCATAAGTAGCTTGAGATGTCATTTAGTGGAATCATAAAAGGAAAGCTTGCTGTAGGTGGGATTTAACAGAAATCAATTAGCACACAGAAAAGAAATAGAGGATATATATATATAATCTTTCCTCTTCAATCCCTTTGTGAGGGAGATCTATAAACCACCATATGGTGGTTTAGAGCAGGTGTAAGAAGATGTTTAAGTTATAAAATTTAAATGGGAAGAATTATAAAAGCATAGGTAGCAGAAAGTGGTTGACAGTACAAGGATAATTTAAGTTTTATGGGCCAAGTTTTGAATGGTTATTCATAGTTGAGTGTTAACAAGGTTAATTTAAATAGTTGATGTTATCTTTAGAGGATGTATATTTAATTGAAAGAATTCTGTAATGGCAAAATCACTTGAGTTGAAAGCCAGGATTGTTGTTTAGTTGCTAAGTTGTGTCTGACTGTCTGTCCGTGGGATTTTCCAGGCAAGAATACTGGAGTGGGTTGCTCTTTCCTTTTCCAGATCTTCCTGGCTCAGGGATTGAATCTGAGTCTTCTGCATTGGCAGGCGGATTCTTTACTGAGCTACCTGGGAAGCCCAGGCTTAATTGTGGGTCTGGGTTTTCTAGGAACCAAGCCTGGGATCTTAATTTCCTTCAGCCTTATTTTTTTCATCTGAAAAATGATGGACATTCTATAACATTAAAGCTATAACATTCTGTGATTCTAGACTCATTTAGAGGAGCGGCAAGAGGAGGCAGCCAGTGGTTCACACACTGGGGACCACACACCGGGGCGGGGCTGGCTGTGTTTGGTGCTCGGGCACCTCTGCTGCTTCTGCCCAGCTGGTGTTCTGTTGCACTGCATCCCACCTCGCTCAGTCGGAAGCTGCCCTCACGGAGGTCTGGGCTGGAGGAGTGCCCAAGATGGCAGAACCCCAAATCCCTCAGCTCACGTCCTCTCATGAGTACACCGAAATTACAACTCTCTTCAGAACAGTGATTGGTGAAAGTGTTGGGGGAATGTGTAATATCCTCGGGTCTGTCTCACCGCAGCAAAAATTTGAAATGGCTGACCAGTGTTACGGCTTGGTTACAGCTCAGTTTTATTCAGAAAAACAAAGGATAGTACATCCTCGAGCTGTGAGGGCAGGCCGCCTCCAAAGGAGAGGCCTCAATCCATCTTGGTCTCCACCTTTTATGCATTTGTCTCCTCCCCACCTTGAGCCCGCCCTATGCAAATTGGGCTGGCCAAGAAGAGGGTGTGTTTGTTTCACCTGAGGTCCTCACTCTGTTCTGTGCATTTTCTTTTGTTCCGTTTTTGCAGGCTTTTCCCTTTCTTTGTTTTTTAGCCACCACTATTTTGGACTCCTTCTTCCTTTTCTAACTACCTAATATTCCCCCTTCAACAGATAGGAGGCCCAATTCTTTGGGAATAGAGCATTGAGATCTCTCTGGCTAATTCCTGCTGAGCTGGGGTGGGGAGGGCCATTGAGCCTGCCCCTCTTGCTAGTCTCAAGCCTCAGAGTCCTTATGGCAGTGTCCAGCTGAAGGGGGAGTGATATTTTCTGTGGTAGGGTGTAGTTTATATATCCTTGTTGAACTGGCACTGCATGTTTTAGCTTTTTGACCTGGGCAGAGACGAAATGGGTTAGACAATTGATAATACACAGAGCAATCATAAGCAGCATCGATACGGTGATAACAGGGATTAGTAGGGACATTAGCCAACTCCAAATCCCCCCTTGCCAGGAGAAGGATTCCCCAAAGGGATATTGTAGCTGCCCTGAGAGTTTTCCAGCTTGTTCTTTGAGATCCTGTAGGATATGAACGTTTTTCTTGAGGACTGTGAGACTTTACTTGGCTGGAGGAATTTACCCAGAAACAGCATGTCTCATTCAACATGGCTCAAGTCCCTCCTTGCTTGGGGATCAGGAGACCTATCTCCTGTCTATTTTGGAGTACAACCTCTGCCAAGGTCTGTTGGCTCTTTAGAGCTATCCTGAGAAATCTTACCCTCAGAAATTTAATTTTGGTTGTGTCTGTTAGAGTGGCACTCATTTGTAGTCCTAAATAGGTATCTGAGAACTCCCAGGGGCTCACGGGTGTTCTGAATGTCCTTTTCTGTTTTTTTTTCCTTGGCTTGACTTGTGAGTCGTGAATCCAGGGGTTGTGTCCTGGTACCTTGACTGCTGTGGGGGTAGAAAGTATTACAGGGTAGGGGCCCTTCCATGTGGGCTGGAGTTGAGCCTTTGGGGACCCATCTTTCCAGACTTTAATTAGGACTTGAGTCCCTGGATTATATAGGGGTGGCTCTTTAGAATCTTTTGGGTGATGGTTCACACCCCACAAATGTATATCCTGTTGGAATTGCCCAATGGCCATGGTATAAGGCCAGAGGGTCTGAGCCTCTGGATCTAGGAAAGGTCATTGACAAAATGAAAAGGTCTCCTATATAGCATTTCATAAGGAGTAAGACCAACCTGTTCCTTAGGGGCAATACGGGTGCGGAGGAGAGCTATTGGTAAAACCTCCTTCCATCCCAGGGAAGTCTCCAGGGTTATCTTTTTTATTGCTGATTTTAAGAATTGGTTGGCTCTTTCTACTTTTCCTGAAGACTGAGGCCTCCAGGTACAATGGAGACAATAAGTAATGCCCAATGCTTAGAGACCTGTTGGGTGACCTTAGAAGTAAATGATGTCCCATTGTCACTTTATAATGACCTGGGCAGAGCAAATCTTGGAGTGATTTCGTGGAGCAGTTTTTTTTTTACCACTTCCTCAGCCTTCTCAGTCTGGATGGGAAAGTTTTCAATCCATCCTGTGAATGCATCTATCATGACTAATCTGGGTGAAGTTTTTCTGTCAGTCCTCTCCTGGGTGGGTCCCACATTGTTGGATGGGCTGGGCTAGCTGGGGTCTTTGAGCTCCTTGGGGGTTGTTTAATTGGCAAGTGGGGCAAGAGGAGACCACTTGCCTTACAGTCATTTGGAGGCCTGTTTCTCTGAAGGACCTTTCTAGTAATCTTTGGAGGGCCTTCTCCCCTAAATGAGTGGTGGCATGTAAGGAGTTAAGCAACTTTCGTTGGAGGTTACCAGGCAGAAAAAGGAGTCTCTCCTTTTGGAACCACCCCATATGATCTTATTGAAAGCCCTCACTCTTAGCTTTAAGAGTCTCACCTTTAGTGTATGAAGGAGTTTCTGGCAAATTAGTCTGTGGAACTAAGGTAGCAACCCCTATTAAGTCATTGTTCTGTAATGCTGCTCTCTTAGCTGCCTGATCCCTTGGTTCCCTCATGCCACTTCCATGCTCTCTTTTTGGTGTCCTTTACAGGGGGAGACTGAAACCTCAGTGGGCAGATGGACGGCCTCCAAGAGCCTAAGGATTTGATCACCACACTTGATTGGGAACTCTCGGGTGGTCAGGTGGCCTCTCTCTTTCCAAATAGCAGCATGTGCATGTAGCACCAGAAGGGCGTACTTGAAGTCAATGTAAATGGCTACTCTTTTCCTTTTTCCCAGCTCTAAAATTTGAGTGAGGGCTATGAGCTCAGCTAATTGGGCTGAAGTACCTGCTGGCAAAGGTTTAGCCTCTGTGGTTTCAACATTAGAGACTACCACATATCTGGCTCTTTTCCCATCCAAGACAAAGCTGCTTCCATCAGTGTGCCAGATTTCCTTAGGATTGGTCAGAGAATCTTATGACAATCCCTCTTGGGGCTTTGTCCAGTGGTCCAAGGTCTCTAGGCAAGAGTGAAGGGGAAGAGAGACCCCTTGGGGGTAGGCAGGAAGGTAGCTGGGTTAAGAACCTTACAAAGGGATATAGTCAGGCTTGGATTTTCCATCAGCACTACTTGATATCTGAGGATCCTTTGATCAGACATCCATAAATGGCCTCTCCCATTCAGGAGTTGTTTCACTTGGTGGCTGGTAAAAATAGTTAGTTTGCCCCCAAAAGAGAATTTTAAAGCATCTTCTATCAAGACTGCAATAGCTGTAAGGTTTTGAAAGCAGGGAGAGATCTCTTCCCAATAAGGGAGCAGGATACTCAAAGACCATCAGAAACTGGTGGGAAAATATTTGCCCATCCCAGCAATGAAGAAGTGCTCAGGTGAGTCTTTTTGTAATGTGTTTCCTGTAGCACCCAAAATGGTACAGGTTTGGGAGGAGAAGACTCTGGAGTAAGAAGTCAGGACAGAGTAGGTAGCCCCTGTGTTAACCAAGAAATTCTTGGACCTATCTGCCACATCCAGTTGCACCCTTGGCTCCAGCCCTATGATGGTTATCTGTGACAGGTGGGCTGGCTGGAACTGGTTGCTTCAGTCCTGTTGAACCATCATAAGTAAAGGCTTGGTGCTTGACCTTGAAGCTCTTGGGTCCCCATGGCAGAGTGCCACCCAATATCCCAATTGATGGCATTTGTAGCAAGCCATTTTAGGAGATTTGTCATGGTTTGGACACTCTTTGGTCCAATGCCCCTCCTGTCTACAGATTAGGCATTTGCCTCATGCCTTGTCCTTCAAAGGACTCAGGGTTTGCCATAGGGCTTCCCTGGAAGGTGGCTAGCATCTGGGTATGCCTTGTCTCTTTCCTTCTCTCCCTTTCCTGGGTCTTGGCCTCCATCTCTTGTTCTCTGTTATAAAAGGTATTGGTGGCTATCTGGATCATCTAATCTAAAGAGGCAGCAGGGTCCTGATACAGTAGCTGTTATAACTTTATCTTGATATCTGATGCACTTTGAGACAGGAATTTGTCCTTTAAAATCACCTGTCCTTCATAAGAGTTTAAGTCCAGATTGGTAAACTTTTAGAGGGCCTCTTTTTTACTTTCCAGAAAGGCAATGGGGTTCTTGTTGAACTCCTGAGTTATTGCTGAGACCAGGCACAGTCCCACAACTAATAGACTTCCTTCTGTTTCTGTGGGTGGACTTTCATAGGGGCCTTTCTGAAGCTTAACCTACGCAGTACTGCTGCAACCTGAGCGCCAGGCATCCCTGGGTCAGGGTGCAGATCCCCAGGCAGGTTGAGGCACGACAGCCTCCTGGAGATCGAATCTTTGGGCAGGTTGAGGTGTGTCGACCTCCAGGGACCCCTGGACTAGTGGATCCCTGAGCATGTTGAGGTGTGGCAACCTCCCAGGGACCAGATCCCTAGGCAGGTAGAGGCAGGTCGACCTCCTGGGACCACCCCTCCCCCACCCCAGGCTGGAGTTGGGCATCCCCAAGGTCTCCAGCATGACTAGTGCTGGGTAGGATTAAGGGGTTGTAATCTTAACTCATTACTGGTTTGTCCACCATGGATGGGAATAGATATCATGATGTAAAGCAATCCAGGCCTGTGCCCTGAAACTGGGACAAACAGTCATAAGCCTCATCCTCTTATTGCTCTGAGGGAAAGTAAGTCCCTGATTTCTTCCCCTAGTCCTCCATAAAATCAGTTTAGGGTGTTTCAAATGGTAAACATTTCATTGTCATAGACCCACTTTAGTTAATAACAGAAGTAATGACAAAGGAGTAGGTTATCTTGTCTTGTTAGGGGCCTTGAGCGAAGTCACTCAGTCGTGTCTGACTCCTTGTGACTCCATGGACTGTAGCCTGCCAGGCTCCTCTGTCTATGGAATTTTCCAGGCAAGAGTACTGGAGTGAGTTGCCATTTCCTTCTCCAGGGGATCTTCTGACCCAGGGATTGAACCTGGGTCTCCTGCATTGCAGGCAGATGCTTTATCATCTGAGCCACCAGGGAAACCCAGATGTGCTAAGAAGAAGAGTATTTTAATAATAGGCTGGGTGGAGCTATGTTGCCTACAAGGGGGCAGGGTACTGGTTGTTGGAGTTAGTAAGTGGCTTAAGGACAAAATGATAAGAGGCAACAGACCAGATGTTTAATAAAAGTGGAGAAGTGAAAGTGAAGTTGCTCAATTGTGTCCGAATCTTTGGACCCTATGGACTATACCCTACCAGGCTCCTCTGTCCATAGGATTTTCCAGGCAACAGTACTGGAGTGGGTTGCCATTTCCTTCTCCAGGGGATCTTCCTGACCCAAGGATCGAACCTGGGTCTCCCACATTGCAGGCAGATGCGTTACCATCAGCCACCAGGGAAACATTAAAGTGGAGGGGAGATTTGATCTGGGGTTATGTTTGTAGCTTTAGGAGAAGGGTGGTAAGGGTTTGGGCCCAAACAGCCTGCAGAGCTAACTCCCAAAGTGGCAAACATTGTCCCTGGAAGCCCAATTGCCTTTGAAGGGATGCCACCAACAGATGGACTTCTAGCAGGCATCATGTGCTTGTCACCTGCCCTAGTGGGTTCACTGAGAGATGCTATTGTTGCATATGTTGTAGGAAATATGGAAGATGAAGGCCTGAATATCTAGAAGGATTGGGTATTTTACAGTATTTCCTCCCAAGAGCCAGCTATTTTCTCATTGTCCCTCCAGAAGATTGTAGAGGCAACATTGTGGGCCCAGACTGGGCTCAGGAAAAGAGCATGAAAAAGGAGGGAAGGGGGCAGGACACAACTTTTGAAAGAATGATGTAGCCCAGTTCAGTTTATTTCAGTTGCTCAGTCGTGTCCAATTATTTGTGACCCCATGGACTACAGCATGCCAGGCTTCCCTGTCCATCACCAACTCTCGGAGCTTATTCAAACTCATGCCCATCGAGTTGGTGATGCCATCCAACCATCTCACCCTCTGTCATCCCTTTCTCCTCCTGCCTTCAATATTTCCCAGCATCAGGGTCTTTTCAAATGAGTCAGAGATGGCCAAATTATTGGAGCTTCAGCCTCAGCATCAGTCCTTCCAATGAGTATTCAGGACTGATTTCCTTTAGGATGGACTGGTTGGATCTCCTTGCAGTCCAAGGGACTCTCAAGAGTCTTCTCCAACACCACAGTTCAAAAGCATCAATTCTTTAGCACTCAGCTTTCTTTATAGTCCAACTCTCACTTTCATACATGATTACTGGAAAAACTACAGCTTTGACTAGACGGACCTTTGTTGGCCAAGTAACGTCTCTGATTTTTAATATGCTATCTAGGTTGGTCATAGCTTTTCTTCCAAGGAGCAAGTATCTTTTAATTTCATGGCTGCAGTCACCATCTGCAGTGATTTTGGAGCCCAGCAAAATAAAGTCACTCACTGTTTCCATTATTTCTTCATTTATTTGCCATGAAGTGATGGGACTGGATGCCATGATCTTCGTTTTCTGAATTTTGAGATTTAAGCCAACTTTTTCACTCTCCTCTTTCACTTTCATCAAGAGGCTCTTTAGTTCTTCACTTTTTGCCATAAGGGTTGTGTCATCGGCATATCTGAGGTTACTAATATTTCTCCCAGCAATCTTGACTTCAGCTTGTGCTTCCTCCAGCCCAGTATTTCTCATGATGTACTCTGCATATAAGTTAAATAAGCAGGGTGACACTATACAGCCTTGATGTACTCCTTTCCCAATTTTGAACTAGTCTGTTGTTCCATGTCCTGTTTTAACTGTTGCTTCCTGACCTGCATACAGATTTCTCAGGAGGCAGGTCAAAGGGTCTGGGATTCCCATCTCTTTAAGAATTTTGCATAGTTTTTTTTTTGTGATCCACACAGTCAAAGACTTTGGTGTAGTCTATAAAGCAGAAGTAGATGTTTTTCTGGAACTCTTGTGCTTTTTTGATGATCCAGCAGATGTTGGCAATTTGATCTCTGGTTCCTCTGCCTTTCCTAAATCCAGCTTGAACATCTGGAATTTCACAACTCATGTATTGTTGGAGCCTGGCTTGGAGAATTTTGAGCATTCCTTTACTAACATGTGAGATGAGTGCAATTATGTGGTAGTTTGAACATTCTTTGGCATTGCCTTTCTTTGGGATTGGAATGAAAACTGACCTTTTCCAGTCCTGTGACCACTGCTGAGTTTTCCTAATTTGTGGGCATATTCATTGCAGCACTTTCACAGCATCATCTTTTAGGATTTGAAATGGCTCACCTGGAATTCCATCATCTCCACTAGCTTTGTTGGTAGTGATGCTTCCTAAAGCCCACGTGACTTTGCATTCCAGGATGTCTGGCTCTAGGTGAGTGATCACACCATCCTGGTTATCTGGGTCATGAAGATCTTTTTTTAATAGTTCTCCTGTGTATTCTTGCCACCTCTTCTTAATGTCTTCTGCTTCTGTTAGGTCCATACCATTTCTGTCCTTTATTGTGCCCATCTTTGCATGAAATGTTCCCTTGGTATTTCTAATTTTCTTGAAGAGAGCTCTAGTCTTTCCCATTCTATTGTTTTCCTCTATTTTTTTTGCACTGATCACTGAGGAAGGCTTTCTTATCTCTCCTTGCTATTCTTTGGAACTCTGCATTCAAATGCTTGTCTCTAAATCTGAACAAATCCACCTCTTACCTATTGCTGTGTCTCTCGCTAAATTTTTTTTGCAATGAGTCATCAAGACCCTGAGCTTAATTAGGTCCTAAAACCAGGCACCGTGGGTTTTGTCTGAGTTCAAATATTGGTTGGACATGACTGAGGACTAAGCATAGCACAAAATCCCTGCCACATGGGTTTGAGTCCTAATCTTAGGTAAACAGTTTCAAACACAGCTTTCAGAAAAGATGATGACCTGCCCAGTACTTTGTAATCAGTGGCATAGATGGTGAAAGAAGCTGAAGGACAGAAGGAAAAAGCAGTGGAAAAACATGCCGAAGAACCCCTTTCTTATCTTGCTGGAAAAACTGCTAAATACCTGTCCTGTGCCCACAGTTTTCATTGGCCTTATCCTTGGCACAAAGGAGGTTAAGGACAGAAGGACCCTCACCTGCTACTGGAGTGCAGAGGACAGCGGAGCCTTTGGGACACACTGGGTAGTAGCCTCTCTAGAGTCCCTCATTTGAACCCACTGCCACTTACCTGTTTGCAGGGGGTTCAAGGAACCAAGAAACAAGAGACTGTGAAAGAATTAAGATTTTGTTAGTCATGTGTCCTTCCAGCCATAGGAGTGAGGACCTCCTACCTTAACTGGAGGTCTTCTGGAATCTGAGACTGAGCAGGGTGAGCTTTCTGCCGGATTTGTTTTTGCTGTTCCAGTTTCCCGCATGCTATGCTTCTTGTCAATTCTACTTTGCTGGGTTTTCTTCGTGTTCAACTTCCACTGTGTGAAGTTTTGCCAAGTTGGGCTTCAGCTGTGTTTGGCCTCCACCTTGGACTGAGCCGAGGTTGTTTCAGCCAGGTTAAATCTGAGTCACAGCAACAGGTATGTCAGGGGAATGTGTAATTTTCTTGGTTCTGTCTTGCTGCAGTAAAAATTTGAAATGGCTGACTGGGTTACAGCTTGGTTACAGCTCAGTTTTACTTGGAAAAACAAACGATTGTATACCCTTGAGGTGTGAGGGTGGGCCTCCCCCAAAGGAGAGGTGTCAGTCTGTCTTGGCCTCCTTTTATGCATTTGTCTCCTCTTCACCTTCAGCCCGCCTTATGCAAATTGGGCTGGCCAAGAAGAGGGTGTGTTTGTTTCACCTGAGGTTCTCACTCTGTTCCGTGGATTTTCTTTTGTTCTGTTTTCGTGGGTTTTTCCCTTTCTTTGTCTTTTAGCCACTGCCATTTTGGACTCCTTTTTCCTATTCTAACATCCTAACAAAAGAAAACTGGAACCTTCTGGAAAGTATCCCATATAACTAAATACATAAAGAAGCTACCAAAGAAGACAGGTGGGAAGGGCAGACTTGTGATATATTCCAATTCCATGATGTCCCTCTCCCACCCCCTGTGGTGTCATGCAAATTGGAGAATAATTATATTTCATAGGTTCTTCCACAGGAGTGAGAGTTCTGACCCCATGTCAGGCTCCCCAGCCCAGAGTTCCAGCATTGGCAAGATGATCCCCCACAGCATTTGGCTTTGAAAGCCAGTGGGGCTTAATTATAGGAGCTGCACAAGACTGAGGGAATGGAACTAGAAACTTGATTCTTAAAGGGTGCACACAAAATCTCACAGGCTCAGGGAACCAGGGCAAAAGCAGTAATTTGATAGGAGCCTGGGCCAGACCTACTTGCTGGTCTTGGAGAGTTTCCTGAAGAGGAGGGGGCAGTGGTCTTACCCTGGAAATATAGGCACTGACAGCAGCCATATTGGTGGCAGCTGTATTTGGGAACTCTTTCTACCTAGTAGAAACTGGTGCTGAGGTGAACAGCACCATCCCTCTTGCTCAGGGGATCGTCTACCCCTAGGCCTGGGGCCAGTTCCAGGCCACACAGCAGGAGGTGAGCAGTGGGTAAGCGAACAAATCTTCATCTGCTTCTCCCCATCACTGCCCATTGCTCACATTACTGGTTGTTGTTCAGTCACCAAGCTGTGTCTGGCTCATTACGATCCCATCGGCTGCAGCATACCAGGCTGCCCGGTCCCTTACTATCTCCCAGAGTTTGCTCAAATTCGTGTCCATTGAGTTGGTGATGCTATCTAACCATCTCAGCCTCTGTCGCCCCCTTCTCCTCTTGCTTTCAGTCTTTCCCAGCATCAGGGTCTTTTTGAAGTCGGTTTTCGTATCAGATGGTAAAAGTATTGAAACTTCAGCTTCAGTCTCAGTCTTTTCAACGAATATTCAGAATTGATTTCCTTTAGGATTGACTGGTTTGATCAGCACATTTTGGGTCCCTGGTGTCAAAATTGTTTGGGACCACTGCTCTAGCTCATTAGTGCCAAGACCTGGCCCCACCCCACATCCTGCAGGCACCAGTGCTGGGACCTCTCAGGCCAAACAGTGCACTGGCTGGGGACACGGCCAGTCTGCTCAGGTGGTGCTAGTGGTAAAGAACCCACCTGCCAATGCAGGAGCCATGAGATGCAGGTTAGATCCCTGGGTTGGGAAGACCCCCTGGAGGAGGGCACTGCCACCCATTCCAGTATTCTTGGAGAATCCCCTGGACAAAGGAGCCTGTCAGGCTACAGTCCATAGGGTCACAAAGAATCAGACACAACTAAAGTGACTTAGCATGCAGGCATGAATGTGCTCAAAATATATTAAAAAAAAATACAGCAGACCCCACCCTTCAGCACCCCATCCACCTAGGCTGCCAACAGACTAAAGAGCCCAGGTAAATTCCTGATGGTCCAGTGGTTAGGACTCGCCACTTCCACTGCAGGAGGCACCGGTTCAGGCCCTGGTTGGAGAAATAAGATCCCACACGCCTAGCAGTGAGGCAAAAAAAAAAAAAAGACTAAAAAGCCCACAGTCACCTCTAGACACTGCCTTGCCCACCAGAGGGCACACACCAGATGCAAGAAAACTGTGATCCCGAAATGCAGGCCAGACCCTACCCTAGGACAAGCTGGGCCCTAGCCTTGCCCTCTAGTAGGCCAATCCAACTTTTAGGACACTCCAACCCCATAACCAATTATGTCAGGAAACACAACCCCTACACCTGCAAACCTACCACCATTGATCTTAAACAAACTCTGGGATCCCTGGGCCCTGCAGCCAGACTCCAGGAACCAGCTCTGCTTGCTAGCAGTCTGTCACTAACTCTAGGATCTGGCTTCACTGCCAGTGGGTGGGGAACAGCTCCAGAGTCTTTGTGACCCTGACTGCCCACTAGTGAGCCAGTCCACCCTGGGCCCCCTAGGATTCTGCATCCAGCCAGTCCCTAACCAGGTCTTGCTAAACAGCAGGCAGCAGCATCCGAACAAGGCAGGGCCTGGCAACCAACCAGACTAGGGGCCAATCAAGCCCACCAGATAGTCCATATAGTCAATCAACACAACAGAAGTACCCACACAGCCCTCTTAGGAGAAACTTCTAGAGCATATAGCATGGGTGACGAGAGGAAGAGACTATGCGAGGATGCATAGCATATCTCCTACAGAAGGCCACTTTTCCAGGACCAAGAAAGACAACTAACCTACCACATACATAAAAATACAAATATACTCAGAATGATCAAGGTTGGTCAGACTGTCCCTAAGGAGATCATACAGGCAGTTTGTAATAGACTGTTGTGTCACTGTGCATCGGAGATGTGGTGAAAAGACCACTGAAGGAAGAGTTAGATGGTCTATATATTACGCCAGTTCTGCCCTTGTCAGCTTTGTCACATAAGCTCTGTGAGTTCTAGTGTGGTAGGCAGAATAATGATCCTCTCTTCACTCCCAGCTATATGTCCAAGTCCTCTGGAACATGTAATACATTATGTTACATAAAAAAAGGAAATTTGCAGATAGAATTAACGTAACAAACCTTAAAATGGGAGAGCATCCTAGATTTAAGTGTCCTTAAAAGTGAAAGGAAGGCAGATGGTGGATTACAGACATCTGAGGACAGAAGAAAATGCAGAAGAGATTTGAAGTTTGAGAGGAACTTGACCCATAATTGCTGGCATAGAAGATGGAGGAAGCTGACTACAAACCAAGGAATGTGGGGCCCTGTAGAAGCTGGGAACATCCCTCAGCAGACTGCCAGCAAGGAAACAAGGAACTCAGTTCTGTAACTGTAAGGAACAACCTGAATGAGCAGGGAAATGACTTTTTTCTTAAAGACTCCAGAAAGGAATTAGCCCTGCCAACACCTTGATATTAGCCTGGTGAAACCCATGCTAGATTTCTACCTACAGAACTGCAGAATAACAAATCTGTGTTGTTTTAAGCCACTAAGTCTCTGAAAACCTGTTAAAGCAGTGAAAGAAAATGTAGATACCTACTTTCTTCATCTATAAACGAATGGGAGTAATAATAATAGTAATTATGTTCTATTTGTCTCCATATGATGTTATTATAAAAGATACAATATTAGCAAGAATGGCAGATAGAGAGCCCTGAAAATCTACTCTCCCCAAAAAACAGTGGGAACACTGGCAAAAACTGTCAAAATCAATGTTTTCAAAACTGTTGATATTAGCCAAAGGCTTGCAACAATTCAGAGTATTCAAGAAAAAAACAGCTGAATCTTGTTAAGAACTTTGAGCTTTGTAGTATTTTAACTTGCCCTATTTTCGTTTTCTTTTTACCAGCTCTACAGGAGCTTTGAAAACCCAACAAAATATTTAGCACAAAAGAAGGCAGAAATGGATGAATTTAGGAACAAAAAAGACAAAAGACACATATAAAACATTTCAAAAGGGTAGATATAAATCCTGTCTTATTGTGGTAATTATGTAAATATAAGGGATTAAAAGGCAGAGATTGGCAAAATGGATAAAAAGACAGGATCCAATTATGTGATGAATAAAAAAGACACTCTTCAGATTCAATGACACAAAAAGATTGAAAGTAAAAGGATAGAAAATGATACATTATGCAAACAGTTGCCAAAAGAGAGCTAGAGTAGCTATACTAAGAGCAGACAAAATAGACTATAAAAAAATTGTTACTTGATGCAAAAATAAAAACTCTCTCTAAAGATGAAAGGGTCAACCATCAAAAAACAAATGAAATCTTAGAAGCTTATAAGCATTTAATAATGGAGACCCCAAATGTAGAAAATGTGATAGAATTAAAGGAAAAAAATAGACAGTTTAATAACACTAAAGAATTACAAACTAGAGAGAAGGCCAACAAGGAAATGGGAGACTTGAACAACATTATCAATCATCCAGACCCAACAGCAAAGAACAGTCCACCCCCTAAAAGTAGAATACATATCTTTTTTTCAAGTGCATATAAAATATTCTTTAGGATAGACCATATGTTAGGCCATAAAACAAATGTCAATAAATTTAAAAGGACTAAAATAAAATGTTCTTTAATTATGTGGAATAAAATTAGGACTGATTAATAAAAGAAATTTTGGGAAATTCACAAATATGTGGAAATCCAACATACTTCTAAATATTCAATGGGTGAAAGGAGAAATCACAAGGGCAATTAGAAAATACTTTGATATGAATGAAAATAAAAACACAACAAACTTATGGAGTGCAGCTAAAGCAGTGCTTAGAACTTTGTAGCTGTGAATGCTTATATTAACAAAGAAGAAAGATCTCTAAATAAGCCAACTTTTTGCCTTAAGAAACTAGATAAACAAGAGCAAAGCAAACCTAAAAGAAGCATGAGAAAGGAAATAATAAAGATTAGAGTGGAAATAATAAGTTAAAAAGAGAAAAATAAACAAAACCAGAAGTTGGTTATTTCACGAGATTAGCAACATTGGCAAACATTAAAAGGAATAAGAGGATTATAAGGGAATACTATGAACAATTATATGACAACAAATAAGATAGCCAAGATGAAATGGATATGTTTATACTCGAGAACTGTGTATATGGTATAGTACAGAAAATGAAAACTTGCCCATTCAAAACTTGCATATGGATGGTCATTGCAACATTATTCATAGTAGTCAAAAAGTAAAAATAATATAAATGTCAAATATGTTATATAACATAAATAATAAAATATGGTGTAATCCTATATCATTCAGTCAATATAAAGTACTGAAGTAATAATAAATGCTACAAGATATACAACATGGATGAAGCCAGGAACAAAAGGCAACATATTCCCTTTATATTAAATATCCAGAATAGATACACAGAGATAGGCAGTAGATTAGTGGTTGCTGGGTGTAGGGGATAGGGAGGTCTGCTAATGGTTTATTTGAGGAGTGGTGAAAATATTCTGGAATTAGATAGTGGTGAGGACTTGTGTTAGTTTTCTAAGGCTGTGAGGCAGATTGCCATAAATTTAGTGGTTAAAAACAACAGAAATTTATTCTCTCACAGTTCTGGAGGCAAGAAGTCCAAAATCAAGATGTCAGCAGCGTCGGTTCTTTCTGTAGAGGCTCTGAGGAAGAATCTGTTCACCATGGCCTCTTTCCTAGCTTTTCATGGCTGCTGGAAATTCTCAATATTCCTCAGCTTATGAACATTCCAATCTCTGCTTCCACTTTAAAAAAAATTATTTTATTTTTGGCTGTGCTGCATCTTCACTGGTGCACATGCTTTTCTCTAGTTGCGGTGAGCAGGGCTACTCCGGTTGTAGTGAGCAGGCTTCAGTAGCTGAGGCTCCCAGCACAGGCTCCCAGCCTCTACAGCACGGGGTCAAGAGTTGTGGCTCACAGGCTTAGTTACTGTTAAGCAAGTGGGATCTTCCTGGACCAGGAATCGAACCTGCATCTCCTTCATTGGCAGGCGGATTCTTTACCACTGAGTCAGTAGGAAAACCCCACCTTTTTTTTCCCATTAATTAAAAAAAAATAATTATATAGCTGATTTACACTGTTTTGTTAATTACTGCTATATAACAAAATGACTCATATACATATGTATGTATGTATACATATTCTTTTTCATATATATATTTTTCCATTATGGCTTATCACAGGATATTTGAAAATAGTTTCCTATGCTATACAGTAGGACTTTGTTGTTTATCCATTCTATATATACCAGTTTGCATCTGTTAATCCCAAGCTCTCAATCAGTTCTCTATATCTGTGACTCTGCTTCTGTTTCATAGACAGGTTCATTTATGTCATATGTTAGATTCCACACATAAGTGATCTCGTATGGTATTTGTCTTTCTCTTTCTGACTTACTTCACTTAGTATGATAATGTACTTCACTTAGTATGGTAATCTCTAGTTGCACCCATGTTGCTGCAAGTGCATTATTTTGTTCTGTTTCTTGGCTAAGCGGTATTCTATTGTATATATTTTAGCACATCTTCGCTATTCATTTGTTTGTCAGTGGACATTTAGGTCTTGGCTATTGTGAATAGTTCTGCCTTCATCTTTACATCACCTGATGCGTTGTGTTTCTTCTCATTTGTATCTTCTGACAAGAGCACTTGTCATTGGATATAGGGCCCTCTGGGATAATCCAGGATAATTTCATCCTGAGATCCTTATCCACAACTAAATTAACTACAATCTTAAGGTCATATTCAGTGGCTCCAAGTGGACTTATTTTTGGGGGGACTGTTATTCAATCTACCACATAATTGTGCATATTGTATTATATTTTGCCATTTTACATTTATTTTGAAAAACAGTTTTTAATGGATATAAATAAAGGTAGAAGATCTCTAAGCTTTTAATGTTCCTGCTATCTTCCCTTTATTTTTTTTGGCGCAAGTCTATATAACAGATACAGTCAAATCATATAATTTTCAGGTAGTTATAATGTATCAGTTTTCAGAGTCTAACGTCTTGGTAATTTTTTTATTATTATAGCTATATCCATAATCACTTACAAGGTACTTACCATGTGAGATTTAAGATGAAAGTAATTATAGACCTGAAAGAATAAAATGGAAGACCAGTACTCATGAACAGTTTTTAGAAATAACCGAGAGTAAATGAATAAAATTTTACCTTCCTTTTTGAGGAGCAGCACCAGAAATTGGGGCTTGTTTATTTAAAACAAGACTTGGATTCTGATTGCCTATACCTTCTTTCAGTTTTAAAAATTTGTTTTTAAGAAAAAAAATATTTTTTTAAGAAAAAAATCTTAACATATGAGATTGTGCAAGTTTAAAGTGTACAATTTTCATTCTCTTTAAAATACAATTTCAATCATCTTTTACTGTGAAGACATTAACATAGAAGCCAACTGGAGAAAAAAAGTATATGTTAATGTATTGCTTCAGTTTTGGTTGAATGTTAAAAGTGGCAAACCCTCGGTACTTTTTGGGAACAACTTGATTTTCTTCCCCCACAAATAACAAAGGTAGGTTCTCATCTGTGAAATATGCATATTTTGGATAATAGGCATATGGCCAAAATATATGCTTATCTTTTCCCCTGTAAAGTCTATGTCGGTGGTTCTTTTTTCCTGTCCATTGAAAATGTTTGATTTGGGGGGTTTTATTTATAATGACTGAGTCATTTTCAGTTTATTTTTTGTTACAGATAAAATAATTTTATGCTATTTTGCTGGTTGCTTAGCTAGAACTACAATGTTTACGTTAAGTCTCTTACATACCCCTTCCTTCATGCTATTAGATTTATTTATTTTATTTTTTTGTTCTTCATTTGAAACTACTGATAAGTATTCAGTACTTTCTGTCTGATGTTACAAGGAAAAACAAAAATATAAAAAGTTGTACTTTTCTTAAGGAGTAAAGACATATGGCCACGGAAATGGTATTTTTAAAATTAGAGTGAACTTTAGAGAATACTTACTTAAAGATGAGAAAACTGAGGCTTAGAAAGGTTAAGTGAATTACTTGAGGTCACAGTTTTAGTTAGTGGTCAATTCAGCATAGAACTCCACTATATCTTGCTTCTTTATCATATAATGGATAAAAAGTCTATGTTACAGTACATGACTAAGTGCTAAAGTATATGGGTGCAGCTAAGATGATTTAATTTTCCTCTATTTCCTTGCATTGATCTCTGAGGAAGGCTTTCTTATCTCTCCTTGCTATTCTTTGGAACCCTGCATTCAGATGCTTATATCTTTCTTTTTCTCCTTTGCTTTTCACTTTTCTTCTTTTCCCAGCTATTTGTAAGGCCTCCCCAGACAGACATTTTGCTTTTTTGCATTTCTTTTCCATGGGGATGATCTTGATCCCTGTCTCCTGTATAGTGTCACGAACCTCCATCCATAGTTCATCAGGCACTCTGTCTATCAGATCTAGTCTCTTAAATCTATTTCTCACTTCCACTGTATAATCATGAGATTTGATTTAGGTCATATCTGAATGGTCTATTGGCGTTCCCTACTTTCTTCAATTTAAGTCTGAATTTGGCAATAAGGAGTTCATGATCTGAACCACAGTCAGCTCCCTGTCTTGTTTTTGCTGATTATATAGAGCTTCTCCATCTTTGGCTGCAAAGAATACAATCAATCTGATTTCAGTGTTGACCATCTGGTGATGTCCATGTGTAGAGTCTACTCCTAAGTTGTTGGAAGAGGGTGTTTGCTATGACCAGTGAGTTCTCTTAGCAAAACTCTATTAGCGTTTGCCCTGCTTCATTTAGTACTCCAAGGCCAAATTTGCCTGTTACCCCAGGTGTTTCTTGACTTCCTACTTTTGCATTCCAGTCCCCTATAATGAAAAGGACATCTTTTTTTGGTGCTAGTTCTGAAAGGTCTGGTAGGTCTTCATAGAACTGTTCAACTTTAGCTTCTTCAGCATTACTAGTTGGGGCATAGACTTGGATTACTGTGATATTGAATGGCTTGCCTTGGAAACGAACAGAAATCATTCTGTCATTTTTGAGATTGCATCCAAGTACTGCATTTCAGACTCTTTTATTGACCACAATGGCTACTCCATTTCTTCTGAGGGATTCCTGCCCACAGTAGTAGATATAATGGTATGAATCTAACAAAAGCAGAGGATATTAAGAAGAGGTGGCAGGAGTACACAGAAGAACTGTACAGAAAAGATCTTCGTGACCAAGATAATCATGATGTTGTGATCACTCACCTAGAGCCAGATATCCTGGAATGTGAAGTCAAGTGGGCCTTAGAAAGCATCACTACGCACAAAACTAGTGGAGGTGATGGAATTCCAGTTGAGCTATTTCAAATCCTGAAAGATGGTGCTGTGAAAGTGCTGCACTCAATATGACAGCAAATTTTAAAAACTCAGCAGTGCCCACAGGACTGGAAAAGGTCAGTTTTCATTCCAACCCCAAAGAATGGCAAGGCCAAAGAATGCTCAAACTACCGTACAATTGCACTCGTCTCACACGCTAGTAAAGTAATGCTAAAAATTCTTCTAGCCAGGCTTCAGCAATACATGAACCGTGAACTCCCTGATGTTCAAGCTGGCTTTAGAAAAGGCAGAGGAACCAGAGATCAAATTGCCAACATCTGCTGGATCATCAAAAAAGCAACAGAGTTCCAGAAAAACATCTATTTCTGCTTTATTGACTATGCCAAAGCCTTTGACTGCGTGATTCACAACAAATTGTGGAAAATTCTGAAAGAGATGGGAATACCAGACCACCTGACCTGCCTCTTGAGAAGTCTGTATGCAGGTCAGGAAGCAACAGTTAGAACTGGACATGGAATAACAGACTGGTTCCAAATAGGAAAAGGAGTACGTCAAGGCTGTATCTTGTCACCCTGCTTATTTAACTTATATGCAGAGTACATCATGAGAAATGCTGGGCTGGAGGAAGCATAAGGTGGAATCAAGATTGCCAGGAGAAATATCAATGACCTCAGATATGCAGATGACACCACCCTTATGGCAGAAAGTGAAGAGGAATTAAAAAGCCTCTTGAGGAAAGTGAAAGTGGAGAGTGAAAAATTGGCTTAAAGCTCAACATTCAGGAAACGAAGATCATGGCATCTGGTCCCATCACTTCAGAGAAATAGATGGGGAAACAGTGGAAACAGTGTCAGACTTCATATTTTGGGGGCTCCAAAATCACTGCAGATGGTGACTGCAGCCATGAAATTAAAAGACACTTACTCCTTGGAAGGAAAGTTATGACCAACCTAGATAGCATATTCAAAAGCAGAGATATTACTTTGCCAACAAAGGTCCGTCTAGTCAAGGCTGTGGTTTTTCCTGTGGTCATGTGGTCATGTATGGATGTGAGAGTTGGACTGTGAAGAAAGCTGAGCACAGAAGAATTGATGCTTTTGAACTGTGGTGTTGGAGAAGACTCTTGAGAGTCCCTTGGACTGCAAGGAGATCCATCCAGTCCATCCTAAAACAGATCAGTCCTGTGTATTCATTGGAAGGACTGATGCTGAAGCTGAAACTCCAATACTTTGGCCACCTCATGAGAAGAGCTGACTCATTGGAAAAGACCCTGATGCTGGGAGGGATTGGGGGCAGGAGAAGGGGACAACAGAGGATGAGATGGCTGGATGGCATCACTGACTCGATGGACATGAGTTTGGGTAAACTTCGGGAGTTGGTGATGGACAGGGAGGCCTGGCAAGGTGCGATTCATGATTTCACAAAGAGTTGGACATGACTGAGTGACTGAACTGTACTGAAGATTATTTAGTAAGTCAAGGATAAAAGGCATAGGTTTGGTTTTGAGTGGGTGAAGTAGGCTTCTTAGAGAATTGAGATCTGAGCTTGAAGGATCTGGATAGGTGGAGCAGAGAAGATCTTCCAGATTAGAAATTCTATGACTGGAGGAGAAATGCTGTCAGTGGAGACTGGAGCAGTTTGGATTCTGGGTGAGGCTGCTGGACATCTTAGTCCATCTCTAACTTGCATGCATCTGTCCAGTCATGAGAAGCTTTGGTAGAGCCTTCAAGCGAGGCATTGTGGACTAGGAGAAGGAGCACAGCATTCAGAGTAAGACACACCTTTTCTTTTCCTGGCATCTCTGTCTAGTAGTTCAAGGCCCTTGAGCAAGTTTCTTAACCTTTGTAGGTCTGTTTCCTTTTCTGGAAAATGGAACTAATAATATCTTCTTCATAAAGCTCTTGAAGATTGAATAAAAAGGTATGTGAAGAGTCTAGTACAGTGTTCGGCATGAAGTATGTCCTGACTTTAAATGTATATATATACTTTAAAATTGAAATATATTTGACTTACAGTGTTGTGGTAGTTTCTGGTATATCGCAAAGTGATTCAATTATGAATACATATTATGTATAATATATATTATTTTTCATACTTTTTTTTTCTATTGGGTTGGCCAAAAAAGTTGTTCAGGTTTAAAAACCTGAATGGACTTTTTGACCAACCGAATATTATGATTTTACTTTTCTCATTATATTGTGGGCATAGTTATTACTATTATTTTCCAATTATCTGGGGAATGACTAAAAAAATGCATGGTTCTTGAGAGATTTATTTCTCCTGTGCATTGCCTAGTTATGTTCACTACAATTTTGAACTCCATAATAAGTTTAAAAGATATGGTCTATTTGAAGCAAACATCCCTGGGGTCACGCTTAGGTGGATACTTTCTATGTGTGCCCTTTAAAAAGTCAGGCGACTTTCTGAGTTTGTTTCCTTTTCTGTAAAATGAGACTATAAGTACCTTGTGGGATTAGAGTTATATTTTAGGGCTACAAAGTGAATAGCATATACTAAGTACTTAATACATAGCAGTCATTGTTATTGTTGTTCTCTCTGCAGAGCTTCTGGCTACATTAATCATTCTGTCCTGTTTATCAAGTTTAACAGACCCTTTGAGTCATTTTCTCAGCATTGAAATAAACTTTCCCAAGAAATGTAATGCCCCTTTCCACCCACATGGAAGAACAACTAACATTCACATACTGTTGTTGTTTTTTTTTTTTTTTTTTAGAAACAGTTCTTTTTCTTTTTTTTAAATTAATTTCTTTTAATTGGAGGATAATGACTTTACAATATTGCGATTGTTTTTGCCATACATCAACATCAATCAGCCACAGGGATATGTGTCTTCCACATCCTGAACCCTCCTTCCCACCTCCCTCCCAACCATATCCCTCTGGGTTGTCCCAGAGTACCGGCTTTGGGTGCCCTGCTTCATGCATCAAACTTGCACTGGTCATCTATTTTACACATGGTAATGTGCATGTTTCAATGCTGTTCTCTCAAATCATCCCACCCTCGCCTTCTCCCACTGAATCCAAAAGTCTGTTCTTTGCCTCTGTGTCTCCTTTGCTGCCCTGCCTGTAGGATCATCAATACTGTCTTTCTAAATTTCATATATACATATATATTAATATACAATATTTGTCTTTCTCTTTCTGACTTACTTTACTCTGTATGATAGGCTCCAGGTTCATTTACCTCATTGGAACTGACTCAAATGCATTCTTTTTTTTATGACTGAGTAATATTCCATTGTGTATATGTACCTCAACTTTATTATCGATTCATCTGCTGATAGACATCTAAGTATTGTTCTAATATTTATTATGGCAGAAAGTGAAGAGGAGCTAAAAAGCCTCTTGATGAAAGTGAAAGAGGAGAGCGAAAAAGTTGGCTTAAAGCTCAGCATTCAGAAGACGAAGATCATGGCATCTGGTCCCATCACTTCATGGGAAATAGATGGGGAAACAGTGGAAACAGTGTCAGACTTTATTTTTTTGGGCTCCAAAATCACTGCAGATGGTGACTGCAGCCATGAAATTAAAAGACGCTTACTCCTTGGAAGAAAAGTTATGTTCAACCTAGATAGCATTTTCAAAAGCAGAGACATTACTTTGCCAACTAAGGTCCGTCTAGTCAAGGCTATGGTTTTTCCTGTGGTCATGTATGGATGTGAGAGTTGGACTGTGAAGAAGACTGAGCGCAGATGGTGACTGCAGCCATGAAATTAGAAGATGCTTACTCCTTGGAAGAAAAGTTATGTCCAACCTAGATAGCATTTTCAAAAGCAGAGATATTACTTTGCCGACTAAGGTCCGTTTAGTCAAGGCTATGGTTTTTCCTGTGGTTATGAATGGATGTGAGAGTTGGACTGTGAAGAAGGCTGATCGCCGGAGAATTGATGCTTTGGAACTGTGGTGTTGGAGAAGACTCTTGAGAGTCCCTTGGACTGCAAGGAGGTCCAGCCAGTCCATTCTGAGGGAGATCAGCCCTGGGATTTCCTTGGAAGGAATGATGCTAAAGCTGAAACTCCAGTACTTTGGCCACCTCATGCGAAGAGTTGACTCATTGGAAAAGACTCTGATGCTGGGAGGGATTGGGGGCAGGAGGAGAAGGGGACGACCGAGGACGAGATGGCTGGATGGCATCACGGACTCGATGGATGTGAGTCTGGGTGAACTCCGAGAGATGGTAATGAACAGGGAGGCCTGGCGTGCTGCGATTCATGGGGTCGCAAAGAGTCGGACACGACTGAGCGACTGAACTGAACTGAACTTGCTGCTGCTGCTGCCGCTGCTAAGTCACTTCAGTCGTGTCCGACTCTGTGTGACCCCATAGATGGCAGCCCACCAGGCTCCCCCATCCCTGGGATTCTCCAGGCAAGAACATTGGAGTGGGTTGCCATTTCCTTCTCCAGTGAATGCTAGCGGGTGAAATAAGTGCAATTGTGTGATAGTTTGAACATTCTTTAGCATTGCTTTTCTTTAGGATTGGAATAAAAATTGACCTTTTTCAGTCCTGTAGCCATGGCTGAGTTTTCCAAATTTGGTGGCATATTGAGTTCAGTACTCTGACAACTCCAATAATTTGGCCACCTGATGCAAAGAGCTGACTCATTGGAAAAGACCCTCATGCTGGGAAAGATCGAATGCGGAGGAGAAGGGGATGACAGAGGATGAGATGGTTGAATGGCATCACTGACTTAATGGACATGAGTTTGAGTAAACTCCGGGAGTTGGTGATGGAGGCTGTGGTCCATGGGGTTGCAAAGAGTTGGACACGCCTGCTCGACTGAACTGAACTGAACTGACTTTGACAACATCATCTTTTAGATTTGAAATAGCTCATCTGGAATTCTGTCACCTCCACTAGCTTTGTTTGTAAGCGATGCTTCCTAAGATCCACTTGACATCACATTCCAGGATGTCTGGCTCTAGGTGAGTGATCACACCATCGTGGTTATCTGAGTCATGAAGATCTTTTTTGTATTATTCTTCTGCGTATTCTTGCCACCTCTTCTCAATATCTCTGCTTCTGTTAGGTCCATACCATTTCTGTACTTTATTGTGCCCATCTTTACATGAAATGTTTCCTTGGTATCTCTAATTTTCTTGAAGAGATGTTTAATCTTTCCCATTCTATTGTTTTCCTCTATTTCTTCACATTGATCAGTTATGAAGGCTTTCTTATCGCTCTTTGCTATTTTTTGGAACTCTGCATTCAGGTGGATATATCTTTTCTTTTCTTCTTTGCCTTTCATTTTTTTTCTCACCTTTTTGTAAGGCTTCCTCAGACAAATATTTTGCCTTTTTGGATTTCTTCTTCTTGGGGATGGATTTGATCCCTGCCTCCTATACAATGTCACGAACTTCCATCCATAGTTCTTCAGGCACTCTATCAGACCTAATCCCTTGAATCTATTTGTCACTTCCACTGTATGATCATAAGGGATTTGATTTAGGTCATACCTGACTGGTCTAATGGTTTTCCCTCCTTTCTTCAGTTTCAGTCTGAATTTTGCAGTAAGAAGTTCATGATCTGAGCCATGATCACCTCCTGGTTTTGTTTTTACTGACTGTATAGAGCTTCTCCATCTTCAGCTGCAAAGAACATAATCAATCTGATTTTGGTATTGACCATCTGGTGATGTTCATGTGTAGAGTTGTCTCTTGTGTATGTTAATTATTAAATCCTGTCCAACTCTTTTGCAACTGCATAGACTGTAGTCTGCCAGGCTCCTCTGTCCATGGGATTATCCAGGCAAGAATACTGGAGTGGGTTGCCATTTCTTTCTTCAGGGGATCTTCCCAACACAGGGCTTGAACTGGTTCTCCTGCACTGACAGATGGGTCCTTTACCACTGAGTCACCTGGGAAGTTCCAAGGTAGAAAGGTACAAAATTCTAAAAGAAGAAAAATTCTAGAGAATAGAGTCACTGCTCATATTAAAGATATAATAATATAGCTATCTGTAAAAATCCAGACTCTGCATTTATAGAGTAATTTGGGAATAAATCCATGATTTGCTGCTGGGAACTCAAATACTTAGCAATTTGTTATGTTACATTATAGCTTTCTCCAGCAGTCTCCAAAGTGCCTTCCAAATCGCTGACAGGACAGTTTTGCTGGCCCTGGATCTGGGGCGGCAGGAATTCCTCGATATGTTTGTTGAACTGATTGTTCCAAGTCTGGCTCTTCCAGGCTTGGGGATACCAGCTCTGACTCTTTCTGGGATGGTTGCTTCAAGACCAACTTTTCCAGCTCTGGCTGCTCCCAGGTGGGATATCCTAGGTCCGTTCAGTCTGTATAGTCAGGTTTCCAGAAGAGGTCACCAAGCAGTCCTGTGCCAGAAACAGAAACCCAGGAATTCTGTGGCCCTGAGCCACAGAGTCACTTTTACTCAGTCAATTGTTTTTCTGGTTCTGGAACCAAGGCTTCACCTGTTTGTAGCTAAGTTTCAGGATATTGGAAAGTTCTTGCATCTGCTGGAGGCTGATTCCTCCCTCTGATGTCTGTCATTGAGCACAGACACCTGGGTTTGAGTGAACATGGTTCTGATCTTCTGTTCCTTACCTGGGACTTTCTCTTTCTTCTTCACTGCACTTTTCTCTGCAGGTATGGGCAATAGTTTTACTCTGGGGCTTGCAGAAGAATCAGGACTATCCAGTCTCCTTGTCGAGGGTCTCAGCAGATGACCCTTGCAAGGACATCTGGTTTCCTTCAGGCCCAGAAATTTCAGACATTGGTGAAGAGTCCCTGGAATTGGATGCTTTGGGGCCAAGCAGGCTGGGTCCACACTCATGTTGTGGAGTTGAAGCAGAGAGAGAAAAAACCTGTGAGCTAGATGGTAGGAAGAGTTCAGGCTTAAGAACCTAGGTAGAAGAGCTTAGAGAAAGGTGAAGACCTCCAGGTGTAAAAGAATTAAGAAGATGGAATGAATAGAATCAACTGTCAGATAATAGGAGCCAACCACCCCAATCTATAGAAAGGAAAAAAAAAAGTCTTGATTCTTAAATGAGGTCATACTCTCCAGCAGGCAGGGGTCCCTCCCTTGCCTGCCCTCCTGTCTTCACCCAGAGTACCTGCTGCCCTCCTAATAATGACTGTGACCAAATTGAAATCAGGTGAGAGAGGCTTGCTGAGATGACCCAGTGGAGGTTATGACTCCACCATAAAGTGGATGGTGGAGGTGTGTGATATTGTTGAAAAAGAAATAGAAGATAAAAATCCTCGTCTTTACCTCTATTCTGAGCAGATGTTGTTCCCAGATGCTGTTGTCTTCAGTTTAATAAAAATATTTTGTTGTTGTTTAGCCACTAAGTGGTGTCTGACTCCTTGTGACCCCAAGGACTACAGTTCACCAGGTTCCTTTGTCCACAGGATTTCCCAGCAAGAATACTGCAGTGGGTTGACATTTCCTTCTCCACGGGATCTTCCTGACCCAGGGATGGAAGCAATGTCTCATACACATGTCTCCTGCATAGTAGGCGAATTCTTTACTGCCAAACCACCAATAAAAATACTGTTGTTGTTTAGTCACTCAGTCACGACTGACTCTTTGTGACCCCATGGACTGCAGCCAGGCCTCCCTGTCCCTCACCATCTGCTGAAGTTTGCCCAAGTTCATGTCCACTGCATCGATGGTGCCATCCAGCCAGCTCAGCCTCTGATGCCTTCTTCTGTTTCTGCCCTCCATCTTTCCCAGCATCAGGTATTAATAAAAACATTAGTTCTTGGCAAATGTACTGCTCCTCTACCACAAGTAGCCACTATCTTCTGACGAAACCGAGGGAGGGAAAGCAGTTCAGCCCCTGGGCCTGGGGGAGGCATCAGTGGGTAAAGGCAGGTGACCCCAGCTGGCACCTGTCCCGAGGCAGCTATTCTTGTGTGGCATTTCCAGGCTAAAAGAAAAAAAGACTGACAGGAAATGTCAGGGGGTGTCAGCTTCTTCCCTGTCTCTGCCCTTTTTTGGTCCCCTTACAACCTCCCTCCCCTTCCCCCATCCTCACTGGTGTCTCCATTTAACCCCTGATGTGCTGTAGACACAACCACATGGATGGCTGAGGACTTCCCCAGGGAACATGCTGAGGGCAGTACAGTAACCCTAACACATACTGGGGAGGGGGCCAGCCATGTGAAGAGGAGAGCGCCAAATGACTCAAGAGACAGAAAACGCATGATCCTGTCTGAGTCCCGCAGTTAACAACCTAGCTGAAAAAACAAAAACCATCTGGTGGGAAGTAAACATTATGATACGATCGGTTGTAGGGTGGCCTTTTGTCAAGATAAAGTCCTTGTATGGGACCTGGGAGGATGCCAGGAGTAGAAGATTCTGGAAGTAGAGAATTCCTGGAGTCAGTGCTGTGGGTGGGGTAGAGTGCTTCCTAGGCACTTGGCTCAGGCTCCTGAGCCCTGTTTCCCCTGAAACTTCTGCTGCTGCTGCTAGAAAGAGTGCAGGACACAT
>SJYT01064463.1:61358-180188 GCA_006410635.1 Cephalophus harveyi
GCGTCATTTCCACCTCCCATCTTTGCCCCACACTGCCCATCCCTTGCCACCAACCCCTCTCGACCGCCCCTCCTCTGTTCAGTGTCTCACACTCTTCTCTTCACACACAAAATCCCACTTCCGTTGGTGTCCCCACTCCCACCTGTTGCACCCCCAGGAGTCCCTCCCCGTGAGCTTTGTAGGCAGGAGGGGATTGAAGGGAACACATTGCTCAGAGGCTCCAGGCTGATTGGAAACTGAAGGAGGGAATGCAGCTCAGCCCCTGGGCCTGGGGGAGGCATCGGCAGGTGAAGGCTGGTGACCCCAGCTGACACCTGTCCCCAGGCAGCTATTCTTTTGTGGCATTTCCAAGCTAAAAGAAAAAAGACTGAAAGGAAGTGACACGTGGGTGTCGGTTTCTTTACTATCCCCACCCATTTTGGCTCCCTTACAACTTCAGTTCCAGATCCAGGCCAGGAATAAGCCTGTTAATTTATTCCAAAGTCCAGGCCAAGTAAAGGTGAGTCAGAGGAAGTCAGTCGTTATGGCAACCGCTCCAACACCAGCCATCACCCGCCTTGGCCCCATACTCCCCATCCATGTTTCTTCTCCCAGCCCCCACCGTCACAGGCACCAGCCCCCTCATACTCCACACTGCCCTCCGTCACCCACACTCCACCCTGACTCTCCAGCTGCACACACTCATACACCCCGCAGACACTCCATGCTTCTCACTTATACTCCTTCCACCCTTGTGCACAGAAGCCCTCGAGAAATTTTCCATGCAGGTCTCCTCACACCCTCTCCCCACTTTGCACACCCCCACCCCCCCCCACACACATTCTCTTTCACACACAAGTGCCTGCTTGCCTGCCCTCCACACTCTCCACTCTCTGCCAAGACACACTGGGCTCCCCTCCCACAGGGACCCTGGCTTCCTCACACTGTCTGTACACACTGCTTCACACAAATTCCACACAGAAGGCTCCCATCTACGTCCACTGCCATCCAGAAACTTCCCCCTCACAGCCATTTCCCTTCACTGTCTCTCTCCTCTCTGGGTCTCCCAGGGCACCCCCCTCTGGGCCCTCTGCATACGCATACTGTCCACTCCCCTTCTGCCCCAGGTTCAGCTGTCCACAGTCACACACACACACACACACAACATCAAACACCCAACGTCCTGACATACTAATGAGTTGTAGTTGCTCCCCTCACACCCAACACACTCTCCCCAGTGGTCCCTCACTCTCTTCACACTTACCTTCCTCATCACAAATAAGTTTGTCACTGCCACACACACCCCTCTCTTCTGCCCTTCTCCTCTCAGGCACAACCCCCTTTCTATCACACACACACACACACACACTCTGATGAGTCCTCCCCCAAGACAGGGGGCCCTGCGGCAGTCTCAGAGCCCACACACAGCTCGGGGTGGTTCTGGGGAGAGGCTGGCTGCCAGGACTCTGTCCCAGGGCTGAGCCAGGAATTTTAGGTCTCTACCAGTCAATCCTAAACTAAATCAACCCTGGATATTCATTGGAAGAACTGACGCTAAAGCTGAAGCTCCAATACTTTGGCCACCTGATACAAAGAACTGACTCATTGCAAAAGATCCTGATGCTGGGCAAGATTGAGGGTGGTGCAACAGAGGATGAGATGGCTGGATGGCATCCCTGACTCAATGCACATGAGTTTGAACAAACTCCAGAAGATAGCAGAGGACAGGGAAGGCTGGCGTGCTGCAGTCCATGGGGTCACAAAGAGTCGGACCTGACTTAGTGACCCAACAACAACCTGGATCCTACCCCAAACGGTCTTTCTCTCTTTTACTGCTCCAGTCCCACACCTAAAGGAACTCACCAAATACACTCCTACTAGCGTATAGCCCTGAGACCCCATGAATTGTCATATTCATGTATTAATCAACCTAAAATTAATTTTTGTATATTGTGTCAAATAGAAATTCCTTCTTATTTACATCATTAACCAGTTATCCCTTTCCTATGTACTGATCAGCACACCCTTCACTGGTATTTCTTGCCACACCTACTAGATGTCAAGTTTCTAGACATCCCTGGGTCTATTTCTTTGCTCTTTTCTAAAACTGGTCTTCTGTCTGCATTATGACTCACCAACTACCTTTGGTGTTGGGGATGTAGCTCAAGCCGATGCCGGCTGGGTTGAAAGTGAAGTCCTTTCATAAAAATTACCAGCCTAGACAGCTTAAAACAATCAAAATTTATTCTTTTGCAGCTGTGGAAAATAGAAGTCTGAAATAATTTGTGTCCTTGATATACAGGAGTTTTAATAAAAACTTGTGATTCTCATCAGAAAAGAAAAATGCACAGCATCTTCATAACTGAATTAACCGATTTTATTCCAGACAGGAGAAAACTTCCAATTTGTCTAGATATTAGTGAAAACTGAGATATTAATTTTTTGTTGAAATGTGACACCCCGACAGTTTAGTGCACAAATCTCAACAAATGGCCAGTCAGTTCAGTTGCTCAGTCGTGTCCAACTCTTTGTGACCCCATGGACTGCAGCACACCAGGCTTCCCTGTCCATCACCAACTCCCAGAGTTTACTCAAACTCATGTCCATTGAGTCGGTGATGCCATCCAACCATCTCATCCTCTGTCGTCCCCTTCTCCTCCTGCCTTCAATCTTTCCCAACATCAGGGTCTTTTCAAATGAGTCAGCTCTTCGTATCAGGTGGCCAAAGGATTCGAGTTTCAGCTTCAACATCAGTCCTTCCAAGGAACACCCAGGACTGATCTCCTTTAGGATGGACTGGTCAGATCTCCTTGCAGCACAAGGGACCCTCAAGAGTCTTCTCCAACACCACAGTTCAAAAGCATCAATTCTTCAGCACTCCGCTTTCTTTATCGTCCAACTCTCACATCCATACATGACACAGGAAAAACCATAGCCTGGAATAGATGGACCTTTGTTGGCCAGGTAATGTCTCTGCTTTTTAATATGCTGTCTAGGTTGGTCATAACTTTTCTCCCAAGGAGTAAAGTAAGCCTCTTTATTTGATGGCTGCAGTGATTTTGGAGCCCCTTGAAATAAAGTCAGCCACTGTTTTCCCATCTATTTCCCATGAAGTGATGGGACCGGATGCCATGATCTTTGTTTTCTGAATGTTGAGCTTTAAGCCAACCTTTTCACTCTCCTCTTTCACTTTCATCAAGAGGCTCTTTAGTTCTTCTTCACTTTCCTCCATAAGGGTGGTGTCATCTGCATATCTGAGGTTATAGATATTTCTCCCAGCAGTATTGGGTGAGCGGCGGCTGCTTGGTGCTGGAGCAGCTGTGAATAGGTACTCCATGTCCAAGGTCAGGGGCAGTAGCTGTGCTTCGCTCGACCGGCCGTGTGGAGATACCCCATGCACAAGGTCAGAGAAACCCCAGTAAGACGGGAGGCACTGAAGCGGCTGTGAGGAGATACCCCTGTCCATCACCAACTCCTGGATTGAGTCAGTGATGCCATCCAACCATCTCATCCTCTGTCCTTATTAAGGAATGTAGGAAAAAACATTTGTCCTTTCCTCCTCCTTGGGAATTCCAGACCCCTATCTCCTCCTTTAGAGCCCCAGACCCCTTTCACCTCCTCGGGAACCCTGGAATTCTTATCAACCTGCCTAGGAATTGACTCTCTCAGCTTGAGGACGGACATCTCTTCCCTGTGTCTTCACATGGCCCTCCATGTAACATACCAGGTCTACTCCATTTTCTTATAAGGATACCAATCAGATTGGATTAGGGGTAGACCCTAATGGCCTAATTTTAACATTATTTATATAAAGGCCTTGTCATTAAATATGGTCATATTCTGAGGTCCTGGGGGTTTAAGGTTTTAACACGTGAATTCAGGGGAAAACAATTTTGGCCATAAAAGCATGAAGTAACTTAACTGTGCATAAAAGTGAGAACACAGAAAGTATATCTCATTAAACCACATATATTTATTCCTAACTCATTTTTCTCTTGCTGCTGTTGCTGCTGCTAAGTCGCATCAGTTGTGTCCGACTCTATGCGACCCCATAGACAGCAGCCCACCAGGCTCCCCTGTCCCTGGGATTCTCCAGGCAAGAACACGGGAGTGGGTTGCCATTTCCTTCTCCAATGCATGAAAGTGGAAAGCGAAAGTGAAGTTGCTCAGTCATGTCTGACTCTTCGCAACCCAATGGACTGCAGCCTACCAGGCTCCTCCGTCCATGGGATTTTCCAGGCAAGAGTACTGGAGTGGCGTGCCATTGCCTTCTCTGCATTTTCCTCTTGATGGAGTTTAAAAGTGCCAACAAACACTCCAATTCCACCTAACATGGAGGGAACTCACGGAAAAGCATCAGGTAAAGCTGATACTCTGATTATGAGCAAATATCTTATTTAGCAAATTCTTCAACATGACTAAGTCAATACATGGTAAGGGCCCATCAACAGCCATGGAAAGTCAGGAGTTCTTTAGCTTCTTGGTAAAAACACCTCCAAGTAGAACAGAATATACTAGATTGGCAGCCAGACTGTCCATAAGGATCAGTTTTTTCATCCAAGGGCTCATCTAACATTTCCACCTTCTCATGGTCAATGGAAGAACCATCAGATGATGGAATGAAGAGCTGTTAGAACATTAGGTAAACTGTTGAACTGAATCATGGTATTGTCAGAAGGGAAACATTTTTTTTTTTCATGAAAGAACTGGGGGAACCCTAGGTGTGATCTCAAGAAGACAACACCCCACCCCAGCCTTTTGAAGTTTAGACCCCGCCTCTTCCCTCCCTGCCACAGAAGGGAAACTTGGTTTCCCTCTCGCTGCACTATTTTGCTGCCCACATAGTCTCTTCTACCGCAAAACAGAGTAATTTTAGACCTACCAGGAAGTGTGGGGGCCCATGACTAAGAGAGAGCATCCTTCTAGGTACCAGTAGACAGGGGCTTGGGTGAGACCTGTGGCTCACCTCTCCCAAGTCCTGACCAGAACAAACCTGCCCAGGAACCAGAGGCTAGCCTGATTCTCACCTGCCGTGGTCCCTGATTTCTTCATACATTTCTTGATGATGATGACAGTTAGGCAGATGAAGATGATGATTAATAGGAGGATGTATTTAGTTAACAGGATAGATGCAGGCTGGTGGTTATTGGGGGCCTTTGTGAGCGGGTGTAAAACAAAAAAGCACAAGCCTTGTCATATCTAAGAATCCACCTTCCTCAGCATCTACTGTCCCCAGACAGCACCTGTCCACGTAACATAGATGCTGGCTCATTATGTGAAGCCATTGGGGTAGAAAGAGGAATGGAGTTGGGCTCTGTCCTCATAACAGAGCTCATATTTCTACTGAGGGAGACAGCAAATGTTTATTTGATAATCTTGCAGGTGGACACGTTTACTGTGGGGAGTCCTTTTGAGGGAGAACACAGCTGGAGAGGTGCTTAATTAGGTCTGGGGAGGGGTGAGGGCTTCTCTAAGTGACATTCGAGCCAGTTAAAGGATCAGGACAACAGGAAGGAGAGAAGATATGGAAACACAATATGTATATAAATCTGGGGACCATTTAGCACGGCTAGGGAACTGGGTCATTGGTTAATGAGGAAGGGGGCTCCTGTGGTAAGGGAAAGTGGGCTGGGAAAGGAGGATGTTGGGAAATCCTATGCAACGCCCATCATTGACTCTCCAGACAGGAAGTCCACCAAGAGATCAGTCACTCCATCCATCTACCACATTTTCAATTGCACAAACATATGTACTCACATTCACACATGAAGGCTCTAGACCTTTGAAGAGAGGTACCACCTCCCCCACACCCCGCTCAGTTACCTGTGGGCTCTGGGAGCAGCGTGTTCTCCCAGTGTTCCAGGAATTCCCTAAGCCAATAACTGCAGTCTCCTATTGAGATGGTCCTGAAATACTCTGCCAGTTCCTGGTTGTTCTCCCACTCCTCCTTGATGCCTGTGGCTCCAGGATCGATGACTGTCCAGGTTACGCTCATGGTGTCAAGGAGGAGGGCTGTCCGTCCATTGAGGCTGAAGTGCAAGAATGCCCCAGAGCATTGCTTGGCTTCACACTGACATCACAGGCTGACTTGCAGGGTGGGAGGACCTGTACCCCCCACACAATTAATCATCCTGGACTCTCCACAGTCCCTCCTCCCCAGTCACTCAATTGTTTCTGCACATCTAGGGGCACGTGATCATCTACCATGACCTCCCCCTCTTACCCATGAGGTCCACCAGGTCTCTAAGGCTGGATCGTGTTCAGTCCTTTCACAGGACTCTCCACCTTGCATGCACTCTTTCTCTTGCTGTCTCCAGCTCCCCACTCCCTTCCCATACTTACCCCTCGTCTCCTTTTTGTCCAGTTTGATGACAGGCAGGAACATCCTGAGCTCTTTTCCTGCTTCTACCAGTGTTTGGCTCAATTCGGTCCACACTTTCGTGTCGTTTACCTCCTTCCCCAGGAAACCCAAAGGTTTGACCTTGTTGCTGTCACTGTCATACTGGAGGAAAGGCTTTGTGTCCATGGAGCCCTGGACTTGGCACCAGAGCTGGCCAAGTCTGGACTGAGATTTGATAGTGAGGTCAAGGCACAGAGAGTGGGCATCTGTGAGAGAAAACCACAGATGTGTCTGGGAGATTCCCCTCCAGGGCCTGGTTGCAGAGGGAGGGATCTCTATCCCAGACCCCCTCCTCTGCTGCATCCTCAGTCCTGCCTTACCTTTAACTGTCTGAGGTTTAATCTCTTTGATGCCACTGCGGATCACTTGGGTCCAATATTGTTAGCAGGAAGATTTATCTGACATATTTTTACCATCATGTACCAACTTCTGAGGCAGCAAAAACAAGACAATCTCTGCCTTCTAGTGACTTAAAAATCCATCTGAACAAACAGGACTTTCAACAGGAATGGAAAAAAAAGACCACAGAACACAGGCTACATTCATGATGGGCCCCTAATCATCAGGAAAGTTTTTACTGCAGTAGGAGGTGGGGTTTGGCAGGAGAGGGAAAGCTGCTTTAGGAGTCTTGGGCTGGAGTCCCTGCACACTGGGTGTCACCTCCTGGGCAGCCAGTCCAGCTAAACCACACTCTCACCATCCTAAGAGCAGGTGGACAGGCCCCCACCAGGATGGAGCCCCTTCCTTTCCCCTCCTCCCATGCTCCACTTCCCCTGCCAGAACCTCAGATCCCAGGACGCTCACTGCCCAGAGTCTTCCTGGGTTCTATCAACAGCAGTATCAGTAAAAGATGGCCTGCAGTGTGAGCCAGAGACATTCCTTCTAGCAGTTTTAGGAGAGTAACGGGCAAATCGTAGCCTGGTGGGTGTCTATACCTCCGCCTCCGCCCGCTGCCCAAAGTCTTCAGTCTGAGACTGAGGAAGCTTGTTGAGAAACAATTACACCACAGGAAGTATCTTGAATGGGAATGAATGGGAAGTCGCTCAGTCGTGTCCGACTCTTTGCGACCCCATGGACTGTAGCCTACCAGGCTCCTCTGTCCATGGGATTTTCCAGGCAATAGTACTGGAGTGGATTGCCATTTCCTAACCCAGGGATCGAACCCAGGTCTCCCGCATTGTAGACAGACGCTTTACCATCTGAGCCAAATAGGGCAGATGTAATTAAGGATATTTAAATGTGATCATCCAAGGTCTAGGAAAGTGAAAGAAAGTGAAGTCGTTCTTGCAAGTATTCAAATGTAATTCCTCATTAAAAACAGCAACAACAATCACAAAAAACAGCGGCGACATTAAAAAGCAAGATTCACTTTAATACCCCACCCTCAAAGACCCCTTAACTCTTGTGAACAAAATGCTCCGGGTTGTGTTGGCTTCTCCCTTCCTTCCAACAACGGCTGCCCCCACCCCACCCCCACCTCCCAGCTGCCTCTTTTGCTTCTTTTTCCATCTTCCGCTCAGTCATCCCGCATTTCCCCCCCTACTTTCTTCTCCATCCTAACCTGGCGGACTTTTTCTTCAGTGATCAAAATTCACCCTCACCCAGTGCACTCCAGCGTTAATTAGACGGGACGCAGGCGACCGTGCGTGATCTGCAGCGGAAGGGTGTGTACAATGAGTTGGAGCCGTAATTCCAGAAAGGTCGAGACGTTGTTTCTAAATAACTAGCTATAGCACTAAAAGACGTGTTCTAACTTGGCATGCTGCCAACTCCTAAGACCACTTGAGCAGCAAGCTGAAAGCTGAAAGCGGAGCTGTGGGAATCTCAGTCCTTTCTTATCAACCAGCAGTCCGCAAACGCCACCTCTCCTGCAGGCTCGTTCCCCCAGCCTCCGCATCTCCTCCCGCACCCTCTTCGTCCCCACCCCGTCCCATGGCCCGTGTACCCGCCGCGCTAGTGGCTCAACCCCGCGGTCTCAGGGGTGGTGGCTTCGTGGTGGCGGGAGAAGACGGAGCCCTCGGTGGGGAGACCCGCCCTGGGGTCTCACTCGCCGCCCACTCCCCCCTCCTCACCCGGCTCCCGGGTCGAACGCCTGTGATCGGCGGGGCGCGGTCCTCGCCTGCCCGCTCCATCCGAGCTCGCAGGTTGAGATGGTCTCAAGAAGTCCGAAACGGAGATTCCAGCTTGAATCGCTCTCGCCCGACGCGCCGCGCGGCCCCGACTCGGCCAGGGCTCTGTCGGCTGCGTCCAGTCGTTGACAAAGAGGGGCCCCGGGGCGGGGAACGGACAGCCCCGGGGAGAGCGGGGAGCACCCGGGCCGCGGAGCCGCGCGAGCGAGGTCTCAGCCCAGCAGCGCCGGCATGCGCGGCGACCACGCGGTTCTGGCCTCTGGCGAAACTGGACGGACGGGACTTCGCGTACGCTACTGGAGATCGTTCTCTTTTTTTTGTCTGCACCTGAAGGCGTGTACCTGAAGGAGTAGTTAATTCCCTACTAACACTTAGAGGGTGGTCCCAAGGAGCTTACACTATGCCTTGCCAATCATCTGAGTCAGGACTCAGAAGCCTAGCGTGTATCCCAGTCGTTTGTGCCCCCTATTTCCTAGAATTCCAGCTGCATCTCCCCAACTACTTCTACTCTGCTATTTTAGGAATCTGCCCCCCTAACCCTTCCCCGCACCCATGCTTCCAAACAGACATTCCTTTTGACTGTGGCCACACTGCAGTCGTTCTTTGATGGGGTTATGATAAGTCCAGCAAATAAACAGATGAAACACATACATAAGTACATGAGCCTGGACACCTAGTTTACTCTCCAACTGTCCCTCCCCAACTCCCATCTCACTAATCTCACCAACTTTCTCGGAGGTCTGTGATCAAGGCTGAGACAAGTCAGAGGGCGAAGGGCACCACCCAGCCTCTCTAGCCACAGTCCCTCGCTGCCCCTCACCCAGAGTTGCCCCACATTCACCTTGAGCCTCCAGGGTCCCAGGCATACAGGTCTTCCCCAGCCTACCTGCACCCCTCACTTCGCACTGCCTCCCACACTGACTCTCTGCTGTGGTTTTGATTCATGTAAGATGTGTCAGAGTGCCATTTCCTCTGTTGTGGTTCGTAATCACTTTTTAGATCATCTGTCCTGGGGCACCACTGGGTGCTTGTCCTGAGAATGTATGAAGTCACTATGGCAAAGGGTACTAAGTTGCTTCAGTGGTGTCCAACTCTTTGAGGCCCCATGGAGTGGAGTGGACTGCCATGTCTTCCTCATGGCAAAGGGACATTTAGCCTATAAATACCAAGAGTTTGTGAGGAGTGTCTGAGAGTTCCAGTCTGGGGAAAAGCTAATCTAGCTTTTCGTTAAATCGTTTGTTTCCTTGAGAAATCTTGGGCTTCCTAGGTGGTGCTCGTGGTGAAGAACCCACCTGCTCATGCAGGAGACCTAAGAGATGTGGGTTTGATCCCTGAGTCAGGAAGATCTCTTGGAGGAGGCAATGGTAACCCACTCCAGTGTTCTTGCCTGGAGAACCCCATGGACAGAGGAGCCTGGCAGATTACAGCCCAAAGGGCTGCAAAGAGCTGGAAATGACTGAGGTGACAGGCGCACATGAGAAATCTAGCACGCCAGGGCTTTTACTTTCATTCTCCCTCCATGTTATATAATGATTTGATATTTGTATATATTGTGAAGTTGAAAACCATAACTATCTAGGTAACAACAATCACCACACCCATAGTAACAATTTTTTTTTTTCCTTTTGGTGAAAACTTCTAAGATCTACACTCTTAGCAGTTTTCAAATATATTGATACAATCCAGTTGTCCCTAGGTGTCTGTTGGGGATTGGCTCCAGAGCCACCTAGGATCCCTCAGTCCTCTGATGCCTGGGTCCCGTAGGCAGCCCACTGTATCCATGGGTCCCCATTGGAGAATTCAACCAACTCCAGAATCAACCAATGGCAGGTTGGGTAGTACTGCATTTATTGAAAATAATCTGAGTTCAAGTGGACCCACAGAGTTCAAACCAGTGTTGTTCAAGGGTCAACTGTACAGTGTTATAAATAATGCTATACATTACATCAAATCCCTTATGATTATACAGTGGAAGTGAGAAATAGATTTAAGGGACTAGATCTGATAGAGTGCCTGATGAACTACGGACGGAGGTTCATGACATTGTACAGGAGATAGGGATCAAGACCATCCCCATGGAAAAGAAATGCAAAAAAGCAAAATGGCTGTCTGAGGAGGCCTTACAAATAGCTGTGAAAAGAAGAGAAGCAAAAAGCAAAGGAGAAAAGGAAAGATATAAGCATCTGAATGCAGAGTTCCAAAGAATAACAAGGGAGAGATAAAACAATCAATGCAAAGAAATAGAGGAAAACAACAGAATGGGAAAGACTAGAGATCTCTTCAAGAAAATTAGAGATAACAAGGGAACATTTCATGCAAAGATGGGCTTGATAAAGGACAGAAATGGTACGAACCTAACTGAAGCAGAAGATATTAAGAAGAGGTGGCAAGAATACACGGAAGAACTGTACAAAAAAGAACTTCACGAACCAGATAATCATGATGGTGTGATCACTCACCTAGAGCCAGGCATCCTAGAATGTGAAATCAAGTGGGCCTTAGAAAGCATCACTATGAACAAAGCTAGTGGAGGTGACAGAATTCCAGTTGAGCTATTTCAAATCCTGAAAGATGATGTTGTGAAAGTGCTGCACTCAATATGCTAGCAAATTTGGAAAACACAGCAGTGGCCACAGGACTGAAAAAGGTCACTTTTTTTTTCATTTCAGTCCCAAAGAAAGGCAATGCCAAAGAATGCTCAAACTACCACACAATTGCACTCATCTCACATGCTAGTAAAGTAATGCTCAAAATTCTCCAAGCCAGGCTTCAGCAATACATGAACCATGAACTTCCAGATGTTCAAGCTGGTTTTAGAAAAGGCAGAGGAACCAGAGATCAAATTGCCAACATCTGCTGCATCACTGAAAAAGCAAGAGAATTCCAGAAAAACATCTATTTCTGCTTTATTGACTATGCCAAAGCCTTTACCAGACCACCTGACCTGCCTCTTGAGAAATCTGTATGCAGGTCTGGAAGCAACAGTTAGAACTGCACATGGAACAACAGACTGGTTCCAAATAGGAAAAGGAATCCATCAAGGCTGTATATTGTCACCCTGCTTATTTAACTTCTATGCAGAGTACATCATGAGAAAAGAGAGTTCCAGAAAAACATCTATTTCTGCTTTATTGACTATGCCAAAGCCTTTGACTGTGTGGATCACAATAAACTGTGGAAAATTCTGAAAGAGATGGGAATACCAGACCACCTGACCTACCTCTTGAGAAATATTTATGCAGGTCGGAAGCAACAGTTAGAACTGACATGGAACAACAGACTGGTTCCAAATAGCAAAAGGAGTATGTCAAGGCTGTATATTGTCACCCTGCTTGTTTAACTTCTATGCAGAGTACATCATGAGAAAGGCTGGGCTGGAAGAAGCACAAGCTGGAATCAAGATTGCCAGCAGAAATATCAATAACCTGAGATATGCAGATGACACCACCCTTAATCCGGAAAGTGAATAGGAGCAAAAAAGCCTCTTGATGAAAGTGAAAGAGGAGAGTGTAAAAGTTGGCTTAAAGCTCAACATTCAGAAAACAAAGATCATGGCATCTGGTCCCATCACTTCATGGGAAATAGATGGGGAAACAGTGTCAAACTTTATTTTTTTGGGCTCCAAAATCACTGCAGATGGTGTTTGCACCCATGAAATTAAAAGACACTTACTCCTTGGAAGGAAAGTTTTGACCAACCTAGATAGCATATTGAAAAGCAGAGACGTTACTTTGCCAACAAAGGTCCGTCTAGTCAAGGCTATGGTTTTTCCTGTGGTCATGTATGGATGTGAGAGTTGGACTGTGAAGAAAGCTAAACACTGAAGAATTGATGCTTTTGAACTGTGGTGTTGGAGAAGATTCTTGAGAGTCCCTTGGACTGCAAGGAGATCCAACCAGTCCATTCTGAAGGTCAGTCCTGGGTATTCTTTGGAAGGAATGATGCTAAAGCTGAAACTCCAGTACTTTGACCACCTCATGCGAAGAGTTGACTCATTGAAAAAGACTCTGATGCAGGGAGGGATTGGGGGCAGGAGGAGAAGGGGATGACCGAGGATGAGATGGCTGGATGGCATCATGGAGTCGATGGACGTGAGTTTGAATGAACTCCAGGAGTTGGTGATGGGCAGGGAGGCCTGGCATGCTGCAATTCATGGGGTGGCAAAGAGTTGCACACCTCTGAGCGACTGACCTGAACTGACCTGAATATATATATATATGGTATCTCCATTATGAGTGGCACTTTACACCAATTTTGAAGTGAATACTATTAAAAAATAAAAACTTAGATATCACTGGAGTTCATAAAATAATTCTTATATAAGAATTGCATCAAACTTCAAAGATTCTCTTTCATTAATTCTAGGAAAAGGTCTGGAAACTGAATTTTTTAAAAAAATTCTTCCCATGAAAGGCTAATGATCAATCAAGAATGGAAACTATTGTCCTAAAGAGAGGCCTTGAGGAACTGACTTCTGGGCTGCTAATAAGCAGAATGTTTCCATTTCCACTGATTTCATGTCTTTCCTCTTCTCTACAGGAAGTACCATATTACATCTATTTTAGACCTAGTAGCAGAATAACACATTACTAAGCGTATATATACTGGACCTAAACTATAAGTAGACACAGCATGTTTCTAGTCTTATGCATATATATACAAGAGGTGCTATTGTGTGAAGATTTTAACTTGTGAAATGTTTTGGGTATCAATATCATGCAGGTGGAAAAGTGACAAATCAAAGATACTGTTTTTCTTCATTTCTAGAATTATCAGCCTTAATAAAGTAAATACACATCAACAAAGTGAAAATAAAAATAGCATGTATATCTCAGCAAGGAAAATCTACAATCTACAGTCCTTTGGTCCCTTTGTGGTATAATGGACAGTAAATTGGATATGATTTCTACTTTTCAGATCTAGGTTGAAGCACATAGCAGTATTTTTAGTTTACATTTTACTCTTCTCTCATACAATCCTCAAAATGGAACTAGGTGCATAAATGGAAAAATCACTAACTTTGGATAATATAGCTTTTGAATAAATCTCAACCTGTATAACATTAAATATATTTATAGTATTTATGAAAACATTTTCTATCTATAGGCAGAGTAAAGGGCTCACCTACAGATATTCATGTCCTAGACCCAGAAAAATGTGAAATACATTTTCACATGGCAAAAATAATTTTCAAATATTTGTAAGCTAAGGACTTCAAGACAGTGAAGTAATTCTGAATGATCTAGGTTAGGTCAATGTAACCTTAAAGGTACTTAGAAGTGGAAGAGGGGGACAGAAGAAGACGCTCAGAGGTGAGGACTAAAGCAGTTTGGATGATCACAGTGAGCAAAACTCAGTCCACACTTGCTGCCTTTTGATATGGAAGGAATTCATCATCCAAGAAATATGAGCAGCTTCTAGAACCTGGGAAGAATAAGAAAATGAAAAAGTTAATTTTTTCCTTGCGAGTTTCAAAAGGAACACTGCTCTGTCAACACCTTGATCTTAACAAAGTGAAGTCAAGGCCAGACTTCTTACCTGCTAAACTATAAAATAATAACTTGGTCATTTATAAATTTAAATTTATAAAATATTATCCAAGCCATAGGTTTGTGGTAATTTGTTACAGAAGTAATAGGAATCCAATACAGATTTTGGTACCTAGAAGTGGTATGTTATTATAACAAATACATAAATAAGTGGAAGTGACTTGAGAATTGGGCAAATGGCACATGCTGGGAATATTTTGAGGAGCATGGTTAAAAAAGACCAGATTGTCTTCAAATTACTCTGCTACTGAGAACTCATAAGGAAGTGAAGAACAGTGTAGAGAAAGCGTATATCACCTTAGATAATATCTAAATCATTGTAAGTGGCCTATTAGGAAAAATAGAGGCATTAAAGCCACTGTTTTTGAAGAAACAGAAGGAAATCAAGTATATGTTACTGGAAATTGGAGGAAAGAGAATCTTTATTATAAAATGGCAGAAATTTTGCAGAACATGTTCTATAAATACATGGAAAGCAGAATTTGTAAATGATGAACTTGGGTAGTTAGAAGAGATTTACCAGTAAGGTGTTGTAAGATTTGCAAGCAAGGCTGGTTTCTTTCTTGCTGCTTGTAGTAAATGTGAAAGAAAAGAAATAAACTAATCAATGAACTATTGAATGTTCAAACTAAACAGAAAAGAAAAAAAGAGTAAGACTTAATGATTTCTCTAATTTTTAAGCTACCTAAATGGTGACGGATGCAAAGTTAAGAGATTCACTGGAATGAAACCATAGTCTAGAAGAAAAACCTATGGTGTTTCTTTTGTTAATGTATCAGAAAAATTAATAGGTAGCACAAAAGAGTCCTTAAAGAGATTAAGTATGTGACTCATACATCCTTTCAACCACTGCAAGAAAAACCAGTAATAGTTATGGAATTATCAAGGGAAAACAAGAGATCTGTGGATTAGGTTCTTGTTTTATAGATTGAACCCCATGACACACATGAAGACCCACAAGTTTCTTGAGAATTTTATACCAGTAGGAAAGTGCCAGCTTGAATTGGAAAAGACAGAGAGAGTTCAAAATGAAAGAAGGATGTTGGACCACCAAAATGCTATAAGTACAAAACAGGCAGGTAAAACCACTCAGCTACAAGCATGCTATATTCCATGAAAAATAAAAGATGACTCTGAGGGCGGAGACTAGATGAGCCTGTCTGAGCCACAGGAGATTATTTTTAAGCTAAAAAGAAACAATGCAAATGAACTTAATTCACAGAACAGAAAGAAACTCACAAACTTAGAGAATGAACTTATGGTTGTCAGGGGGGAATGATGAAAGGAAGAGATAGTTAGGAGTATGGGCTTGAATGTACAAACTGTTATATTTAAAATGAATAACCAACAGGGACCTACTGTATAGCACAGGGAACTCTGTTTAATGTTATGTGACAGCCTGGTTGGGAGGGAAGTTTGGGGGGAATGGATGCAAGTACATGTGCGGCTGAGTCCTTTAGCTGTCCACCTGAAACTACCACAACATTGTCAATTGATTATACTCCAATATAAAATTTAAAAGTTTTTTAAAAGTTATTTTGGAGGAAATAAGTACAGTCAGTTTTTTTAATTAAAAAAAAATTTAAATAAAAGCAAACGATGATTGCCTGGATGGAGTCTGAAACTACTTTGGACCGGTGAATGCTTTCCTTCTATTTTCATTCTTTGTGAACCAAAATATCAGTGATTGTTACCCTCATTTGTACCATTATAATTTGGGAACAAATGACTTGCTTTTTTGCGTTTCTAAGGTTCACAGATGGAGGAAAATTTTGCCCCAGGATGAGTCATACCAAGAATCTTATTCATACCTAATTTGGGTAATGTTATTGGGACTTTTGAGTTAATGAGATTTAGATAAGATTTTGAATTTGAGTTAATGTTGTAACCGATTGACAATGTGGGCGACTTTGGATATATGAATATATTTTGCACCTGGAATGAGTCTGAATCTTTGTGGAACCAAAGGGTAGACTATGGGATGGGAAGCAGAATAAAATTACTTTCTCCTCAAAGTTGTCCACAGCCTAATCCCTAAAAGCTATAAATATGTTATATGAAATAGCACAGAATTAAATTGAAAGATGGTATTTTGATTGCTAATTCATCAATCTTAGATAAATTTCCTTGATTATCAAGGTGGGTGTAATATAGTCATATGGATGTTTAAAAATGGAAGATGAAGGCAGAAGAGAGGCAACTGTGACCATGGTTGGGCTTCCCAGGCGGTGCTAATGGTAAAGAACTCATCTGTCAGTGCAGGAGATATAAGAGACATGGGTTTGATCCCTGAGTTGGGAAGATCCCCTGGAGGAGGGCATGACAACCCCTCCAGCATTCTTGCCTGGAGAATCTCATGGACAGCGGAGCCTGGCAGGCTACAGTCCACAGTGTCACAGACAGTTGGACAGGACTTAAGCAACTGAGCACACACATACGTGCATGTGACTTTGGAAGAATTCAACATGATGCTAAGTGAGAAGGAGTCAACTAGCACTTTTACATTTGAAGCTAGAGGAAGGGGCCCATGAGCAAAGGAAAGTGAGAAATCCCTGAAAGTTGGAAATTGCAAGGAAACATATTGTCCTCTGGAGCCTCCAGAACGTAATATATCCTGTTAACACCTGGATCTTAGCCCAGTGAGATCACTGGGCTGGTAAATCACCAGATTTCTGATCTATAGAAATATAGGATAACAAATTTGTGTTATAAGCCACTAAGTTTATGATCATTTGATAGGAAAGTTATACAATGTTATATGACTACTTAAAGGCATTGGTGGATGATAAAACTTGAGTTTGTAATGACATATAGTCTTCAACAGAAATTTTTTTTAAAAATGTTTCAGGATTGTTCTTTCCTCTGACACTGTTACATACACTTATTGTATTTGTTTGGCATTTCCACTCATCTCTATATTATGACACAGCCCAAAACTCTACTATTGGTCCTGTCATTGGTTGAAGATTATCTCTAGGTATATGGAAATGCACATGTATATATTCAGATTATGATAACAGAAAAATAAGGCAATACTGCCCCTTTGTCATTTTTTCCTCTTTGAAGGTGAAGGTGACGTCCCTCAGTCGTGTCTGACTCTTTGCAACCCCGTGGACTGTAACCTACTAGGCTTCTCCGTCCATGGAATTCTCCAGGCAAGAATACTGGAGTGGATTGCCATTTCCTTCTCCAGGGGATCTTCCCAACCCAGGGATTGAACCCAGGTCTCCCACATTGGAGGCAGACGCTTTTAATCTCTGAGCCACCAGGGAAGCTTTTCCTCTTTATATACTTCTAAATAAATACTTTCATTTCGTCAGTCATCTGAAGCCATTACTTTATCTGAAAACAAGAAAGCAGATATAAATAATCTTTTGGTGTGTGTGTGTGTGTATACAGGCACACAGCTCAAGTTTTGTTTGCATATGTTAAGAAAATGAGACATATGTAATTTGTAAGTCTCAACTATAGAAGGCAGATGTTACCCAGGATATTTCTAGAATGCTATATCAGTCAAGAAAGGACAGAAAGAAGTATGCAAGATATATATAGTTCTCAGACTCATGATATTACACAATTTCCTTTTCCAAGCAGTGTTGAATATTAGATTTAGAGAGTCAAAACACAGATTCACTGCTATGCCTTCCAATTAAACAACTAATGAGCTAGAATAATGACCCTTTCTTCTAACTGGTTGTAAGAATAATTAGATTTAAAAATACTTCACACATGAATGAAATCACCATCTTGCCAGTCAAGTAGAGTGAAAACAGAGCACTATACTTAATTTTGCTCACTCTGATAAAAGCCATTTTGCTATATGGGTGATAAGCAGGAGAGTTGCAATATTACTCTTTGTCCAGTATCACTAAGATCTTGAAAAACAGGAAACAGACACCTGGAGCACTAGCAGGACTATATGAAATGTAAAAAATAATAGAAAAAATTCAAGGTACTCTATGCTAGAATAAAACTCCAGTTAACCACTTTATTAAAAATTCCATATCCTAATCATTTAGATATACTAAGACTTAAGAAGAAAACATTTTTATTTAAAACATTTTTGACAAAATCTTTTGAAAATACACTAGAAGTACATTATTCAATGTCAGTCAAAAGTCTGAAAATGCCTCAAGAATCATCATTCTGGATATAAATTTTGGTCATACACTATTGGTCTTAAGTAATTGTTAAGAAGTAAGTGTGCATGTGAACTGATCCTAGGAAATACCTATAGGATAGAAATAGGGGTCAAGGTTACATCTTGTGTTTCATTCCAAAGACTACATGCTGTCCCATAGTGGCCCCATGTTGATAATAAGATTAACTGAAATCCCTGAAATTTTAGTAGTTTTTGAATTTCAGAGATTTGAAATATTAATGTTTATTTCATGTTATCTAATTGGGATTCCCTGGTAGCTCAGATGGAAAAGCATCTGCCTGCAATGTGGGGAGACCTGGGTTTGATCCCTGGGTCAGGAAGATCCCCTGGAGAAGGAAAGGGCTATCCATTCCAGTACTCTTGCCTGGAAAATTCCATGGATGGAGGAGCCTGGTAGGCTACAGTCCTTGGCGTCACAAAGAGTCAGACACGATTGAGCAACTTCACTGGTTCACTGGTTCATGTTATCTGGAAATGCTAATTTCCTCAAAGTTTAGGTTTTTAATTAATATTTATTAGTAAGTGTTTTAAAGAGATTCAAGGTTGAAAGAATATACTTTTGCTTCATGTTTTAGTTTAGCTTTACTTGTGAAATCAGAAAGGATCTATTATAACTGAAAAGTCTCTGGTGAAGTTACTGTTAAGACCAGGTAAAGGAAGGCTTATTTCTGAATAAACAGAATTTCTTTTTATTAATTCTTTATAACACATAGAAAAATAAACAGAAGCAAATAAACTAAACAAAATAAACCACAAACAAAAAAGCCAAGGCTTGATACAATTGTGCTTATCAGTTCCAGAGTCATTTACTAATACCTTCAAAATTCAGAATTTGTTTCTAAGAGCATCTTCAATATAAAAAACTCCATGCAATTTTATTGGGTACTCTGTTCCTTATAGCTTTGTTGCTTTCAGACAACTTCCACTTATCTCAGAGATAACTAAGGTAAAGACTACAGCTCTATCCATTGCAAATTCATGGTAATTAATTAATTACCTTAAACAAATTTTATACTGGGAAATGTGGAAAAGCAACTTTACGTTCAATTTCCTGATTTGTCATTAGCTAGGAGATAAGGATGATAACATATAACACATAAATACATATAAACAGCCAATAAGTGGAAGAATATTTGTTGTACTATTGTTATTTTTTTTTTTTCCAAGCCCAGCTTTTTTTCCAGATAGTACTTCTACATATTAGCTGGAGCTAATATTTTCTAGTATTTATTGAACATAATGCTTTTAGGTCCCCCAAAAGATCAATGAAACATATTTGGAAATATTAAACAGTTCCCATAATTGTCTAAAAACAAAGTCTTATTTATATTGAACATATCTGGGTATAAGATACTTCTGGTCATAATTTTTTCCTATTACAAAGATTGTCAAAGCACAGAAATATTGGTAAGTAACATCTTACTCTCATTAAAGGCCCAATTGTCAGATTATTGTAAGAAGTGTGTTTTATTCAGTACACTCACAGTTGGCTCCAAATTTAGTTGTCAAAATTTCGATGTAGCAATTGTCATCACTTTGTTCACAAGGGCCCACTTGTGTGTCATCTCTGATAAACTGTCCTGCCATTAAGGAACATTAATTATTTCTGCTCCAACTAGTAGACATCAACATCAAAAATTGTTCTCAGCTTTCATCTTATGGGTGAAGTAAGCCCATTTGTCATTATTTTAGAAATGAATGAGATTGGATCATGAAACATGTTTATGATTGACAGGCTTCATGGTGGATGCGAATAGGCAGTGGTCAGCAAAGACCTTGTAGATTTATTTTCTTGGTCATGCTCCTGCCTTCAATAGCTCAGTACTTCTTCATGCTGCAACTTTTAGAGGTCAGAGAGGTGACAGTCTGTGAGCAGCAGCAAGCACGATTTCTTAATCATCTTCTCCATATTACTTTTTTTTTTTTCTTAAGCATAGGAAGGGCACCTCAAACATAAAGCAATAGAAACCACTTTGCTGTCCTAGTTCTCTGGGGCCACTGAAGTTTGCTCAAGGTCATAACTGGGGTGTAATGGAACTTGCTAAAAGTTTACATGTGAAGAGATAGCTATGGGGAATTATCTGTGGGAAACAGATCATTGTGCTAAATAATGCCTCATGTTATGTTCTTTGGTGAACATTAAATACAATATATACTTTGTTACAGACATAATGCTTTGTCATATTCTCTAGAAATATTTTTCCACTGCATTTCTAATAAACTCTTTTTAAGAGCAGTGAACTCAGGAAGAGACTTGAAGGATCCCCTATTAAGTATCCACAATCCCAAAATTAGAATGAAAACCACGCAAGATTTGTTCAACTTATCACCTATCACATCCATTCATTCCAAAATTTAAATTAAAATATTAATTATAATCACAAATTCTCCAGATGTTTTTAATATACATTTACCCATACAAGTACTCTGAGCATTGTTATGCTTGTTCTAAACTTTTCTTCATTTTTTCACAGTAATATCAAAATACTAAAGTGCTTCTTAGAAAATATATATTGAGTCTGTAAGATAAATTAGTAACTATTCCTGTCAGACAGATTCTAATTTCTTTCCAGTTGTAGTTATTCTCTTCTGATTTAGTCCTTCTTTCATTTATCTGAATCCTTTCATACTTCAAAATTTAAATCCATTCCTGTTCCCTTAAAAACTTACTCTAGGGCAGCATCTCCCTGTTTGTCTATGAACTGTAACTTTAGTTTCATTAGGATCTTGTCATTCTTTTATGTCTTATATTTCTCGAAGTACTCCTCTGAGTTGGTGCTTAGTAAATATTTTTTGACAAATAGTCTCTTTATTAACTCCGTTACCATAAATTGATTTTATGTACTCAAATTATTAGACCTGTTATTCTAGTAATTGATGACTGTTCAGGGGACAATGACTTTATCTATATATGCCTTCTATTAAAATGTAGAAACTTTCTTGTGAAATAAACACACAAATACAAATTTTACAAAGGGTAACATTCATTGCAGTATGACTTGCCAAAGCTGTATTACTACCCTCAAGGAGATGTGACAGGAGTGTTACCATTTCCCTTTTATTAAGCAATGAAACATAAGCCAGGATAATTCAAAAATAAACTCAACCTATACCAGGTTTTAAAATCTTTGACATACCCCTCCGCCTCTTATAGATTTTTAACTTTCTAAATAAGAGGGAGGATCAGTTGAGACAAACTCTCCTGAGCTGGGAGATATAATAATCTGTGACAACAAATCTTCTGCAGTCTCCTCTTTGAAAGCCTTTGAGATTCTTGTATTTAACCTTTTTCAGAGTCAACATAACCCTGGTGGAGCCCCTCTGACACCCTGCAACTCACAAAAGCATGCAGGCTTAACACCCTGGAAGTGGGCACTGTTAGAAAGTTTAGGATGGAGAGTAGAATTTTCTATCACAAAGAGGGAAGAATAACTATTTATCTCAAACATATGCAGCCCAAGCCATCATTTCTCTTTCCTTTATCTCTTTGTAGAAAATGTCTTCTTTGGGAGTTTAAATTTAGATACTGAATTTTAAAAGATAGAAGGATTTTAAATGCATTCTGAAATTCTATTCTGGTAAGAACTCTAAAGTTTTCATCTTCTGTTTAAACTACCTGTTTCTTTAATTTCTCTCAGAAAAGTTAAAATATTTTCAAAAGCATAACGTAAAATAATGAATACTCTTTAGAAAGATGTATTCAACACTCTGTAGATGATTTCCTTCAATACTATTTAACCCATAAATAAATATTTTGATAATTTCAAGAAAAAAGGTAAAATAATCTCAATAGTTTTACTTCAGGGATTTTTTCCCCTTAGCTCAAAAGGGATATACTTCTAAAATGTGGTTCATCAGCTGTGGAAAAAATTGATCTCTAATAACTTTAATCAGCCTTTCTGGTTCAGAAATCAGAATTTTCAAAAGCAGCCATATGGAAAGTGAAAAGGATAGGAAGACAGAAGGAAGGGGAAAAAGCCACTTTTTGGCAAAGAAAGAAAAATGTTTCCAGTCTGTGTATAATTTCATAATGGCTTCTCTATCCACAGGCAGAGGACAATTAAATTAGATTATCCCTAATAGCTTTTGAATAACAATCTTTTTTACTTCCTCAGAAACAAACAACTAAACTGTTTACTTTGCTCAATTAGATATAAGTTGAAACTCCATAGATTCCTTCCATATCATCATTATTATGCACCTCCCTAGACAGAAATTCTTGATCTGTTAGTATGATCACTTAAACTTCTCATTTTCATACAGTGAGGGAGTGAGGATTGAATAGAATAAAGGTATGTGCTTTCAGTTCAGACAGATTTGATTTGAATCTTGGTATTATTATTGCATTATTATTTCAATTAACAGCTTTGTTTAAATATAATTTCCATACCATAAAATTCACCCACTTTCAGAACACAGTTTAATGACTTGTAGGATAGTTACAAACTGCTACAACTATTGCCAAAGTCTAATTTTAAAACACTTCCATCATCCCAAAAGGAACCTCATGCCCAATTACATTTACTCCCCTTTCCCACCTTAATCCAGAGCAACCACTAATCTACTTTTATGCATCTATGAATCCTACTATTAATAACCCTCTCTCAAAGTCATACATATTGTCATTCATAGAGGTGAGGTAGTTGTCCCAAGAACTAATAACTGATATATCCATATTTTACATGTAGATTATACTTGTGCAGACCTATAAAAATCAACCCCCCTATTTTCTGTATTTTACAATTTAAAAACCTGTAGTACACTTTTGGAGGTACACTTTTAAATGTAGTTACACATTTAGGAAATTATGAGAAAGTGAGCTTTAGATAGAATTCCTATATTCATTAGGCTATATGTCAAGACCCATCAGTGTAAGATAAAATGACAGAGAAGAGTGATTTAAAGTTGTGAGAATTATATTCTCTAATAATTTATTTTTTAAATAAAAATAGACTGAGCACCAATTATATGCAAAGCATTATGCTAGACATCGGCAAAAAATAGGAGTAAAATGTTCTAAGGTATTTCTCAACAGAAAAACAACAGCAGGGTAACTACTAAATCAGTGGAATGAATGGGGACAGGGTCAGGAATAGATGACATGCCCACTGTGGGGTTAGGACAGAGGTAGTCAGTCTGGAAACCTACAGAGGAAGTTTTATTATAGTAAATACCACTTTAAGGTCAAATCCCAGAAGTACGTACAATTACAAGGTTTATCTTCATCTTCGAAGCAGGACAGTTGGATGCTGAAGGTAGATTTAAATAGTTTAAACATCTTAACATGATAATGGAAGCATCATTTCTATACTTAAATTAAAAACAGACATAATAGTGCAGTGAAAAAGCTAAAGTACATTCTAGTCCCCATTTCTGCATGTAAAGTACCCTGAGTTGTCTTACAGTCAATTGAGCAAACAACCTTTCATTCAGCAAATATGGATTGAATACCAGTTTTGAATATAAAGAGGTTAAGAAGTACACCTTGTCCTTAGCAAGGGTTCAAGGGTAAGGAACCATTATATTCCCTGTAGGAATTTGAGTAGACACAAGAATGTTTTAAGGAAGCCTTCTTCAGATCTGCAGTAGTGAATGAGTAAAGATCAAGAAAGCAAAAATTCAGGTGAAGAGTTTAAGGTGAGAGACACAAATTTAATCCACTTCATAACTTCATGCTTCACTTTCTAAATTAATCTATTTATGAGATACTGTCCTACAACCTGAAAAGTATTACACCCTTGAAAGTATTAGTTTATTTAAAAAATTGGAAAAAGCAGTGTGGGTGTGTATTAGGGGCCAAGCAGAGAGAGAGATTATTTAAGCATAAGACCCCAGTTGTGTTGATTTACTTAAAATCAATCCATGATTTGAAATTAGCACTTTCTCCCATCTTCCCAACAGTACTCAAATATGGCTAGACTTAGATATGAGCACTTGGAAGAAATATTAGACAGTCCATCCCCACTCCCACTTGCCATTTTCTTGCACAGAGGAGAATCTGCACTTTCATTGCCATAGAACTTGGATTTTTCAGGCCACTGAAACACACTCTGTTGATTTCATGGCCTCAATCTCTGCCCAGGCACAGGCACTGCTTTCTTATGTTAGTAAAACAAGAAATGGTTATTCCCATTCTGACTTTCTAAATCAGGTCTGGAATTAGGGGTTGGGATAATTAAGGTGTAATATTCACAGTAGAAAAGTATATGGGGCAATAAATAGTGGTTGAGGTTGGTTAAATGCCAGAATGAAGAGGCAATGTTTGATAACCGCTGAAGATATTTATGGTAAATATACTCCTAAATCATGAACATTAGTTCCATTAGATGACAGAATTTAAAAAGCAAATAGAAACCATAAAAAATAAAACCTGCAATTTTCTTTCTTTGTGAGGGATATGAAAATGCTGAATTGTCATTTTTCCCATTGAAATTATTTTAACACATAATTTACATGAAAATGTAACATAGTATAAACAAAAATATTTATTGGCCATAAAGGGATGTAAAATATAAAATAAATTGCTGGGGCCAAAATGATCATAGCTGAGAAAGAGAAGTATCTTAGGAGGAAGGAAAGAAATGTGAAAAGAGAGATCTAAATTTCTTTCATACTGCTGCTGCTGCTCCTGCTGCTAAGTCGCTTCAGTCGTGTCCGACTCTGTATGACCCCATAGACAGCAGCCCATTGGGCTCCGCCATCCCTAGGATTCTCCAGGCAAGAACACTGGAGTGGGTTGCATTTCCTTCTCCAATGCATGAAAGTGAAAAGTGAAAGTGAAGTCACCCAGTCGTGTCTGACTCAGCGACCCCATGGACTGCAACCTACCAGGCTTCTCCGTCCATGGGAGTTTCCAGGCAAGAGTGCTGGAGTGGGATGCCATTGCCTTCTCTGTTCTTTCATACTAGATTTTTATAAAATTAAACAACTGATCATAATAGTTTCATGAATTTGCCTACTAGAAGGGCCATTACATTTTAGCAAGGACAAGAATGCATACTTCACGAATCCCTGAGGCTTACTTCATCAATATTTTCTTATATAGAGAGGATCATTAGGCAGTTTTGTTTGTTTGTCTGTTGGTTTTGTTTATGTTTATATTTGTTTTTGATTTTTTTCTAACTGAACCACTTCCCCTTCAGAATAAAGCTTAAATATCTTCAGAGACTGGTGGTTCAGATGGTAAAGAATCTGTCTTCAATGTAGGAGACTCGGGTTCTATCTCCAGGTTGGGATAATCCCCTGGAGAATGGAATGGCAACCCTCTCCAGTATTCTTGCCTGGAGAATCCCATGGGCAGAGGAGCCTGGTGGGCTATACTTTCCAAATTTTGATGATAAAAGGATTAACAAATTGGGATATTGGGTGTGGCAACCCATTCTGTATAATTATGGCAGAATGATTTTCCCTAGCATCTGCAGTATCCAGAGTTTTAGTTAGCTTTTCAAACCTCTGCACAGCTTGTCCTTTCTTTCAGTACTTTTGTGTTTAAGACAAAGGAAGAGAGTTGGTTTCTATAATATTTGCAACAACAAAACATTCAAATGGCATTTGTATGGTAGGAAATAAGAGCACAAAACTCTATTTTTCTTTACAGTGAACATTTCAAAAAAATAGGAAATGGTCTACCATAAGAGTCACTCAAATGAAAACTTTTAGTAAAGTCTTGCAGCCTTCCGTTCAGTTCAGTTCAGATCAGTCACTCAGTTCAGTCACCCCATGAATCGCAGCACGCCAGGCCTCCCTGTCCATCACCAACTCCTGGAGTTCACTCAGACTCACGTCCATCGAGTCCATGATGCCATCCAGCCATCTCATCTTCGGTCGTCCCCTTCTCCTCCTGCCCCAATCCCTCCCAGCATCAAAGTCTTTTCCAATGTGTCAACTCTTCGCATGAGGTGGCCAAAGTACTGGAGTTTCAGCTTTAGCATCATTCCTTCCAAAGAAATCCCAGGGCTGATCTCCTTCAGAATGGACTGGCTGGATCTCCTTGCAGTCCAGGGGACTCTCAAGAGTCTTTTCCAACACCACATTTCAAAAGCATCAATTCTTCGGCACTCAGCCTTCTTCACAGTCCAACTCTCACATTCATACATGACCACAGGAAAAACCATAGCCTTGACTAGATAGACCTTAGTTGCAAAGTAATGTCTCTGCTTTTGAATATGCTTGCAGCCTTAGGAGTGGTCATTTTCCAGCAAACCATGAGTGGGTAATAAAATATGAGGAGAGCCAAGTCAGAACTTCCTGGACATTTTGGAGACCAGTGTGACTAATGTGTCATAAAGGTCCACAGTGGGAGAATGGTAACAATTGTTCTTAGGCTCCATTGCAGTGATACAAACGTAGGAAATTCTTGAAGGTTCCTGAGATATGAAACACTCGTGTAATCAATGAAGATACTGGAAGAATGTATTTACCAAGGTGATATATAAAGCTCAAATATTTACATGGATTAATTAAAAATTGAGTTTCAGTTATAACTCAAGAAGCTCCCATATCTTCTGCTAATTCTTTTATTTATTCCATGACAGGTTTTAAATTTTCCTTAATAATTATCTTTTCTCCACAAATGGTCTTATGGTGTCTATAAACAAAATGATGAGCTCTTCAATACACTATTAGATGCTTCTGCTATCCTCAAAATGCAAAATTTTTCAGATTTCAGTTTAAATTTTCCCACAACAGAGGGATATTTTCTAACCCTCTTTCCAAAGTTCTCCTGCCTGCTATTCTCTATGTTAGTTCCCCATTTTTTTATTTTATATTACTTATGACTATTTGTAAAGATGCCTATTTCTCTCTCTGTTTGCCTCCAGACTCTCAGCTCCATAATGGAAGCTCTTGCATCTTCTTGCCTGTGTATCACTAGTGCTTAGGATGTTTACTGATGCATGTGGGTGGTATAATGTATATTTGGTGAGGGAAAGATGGAATGAATTATGTTTTCCACTGAGAATGAGCTTTTCTGTATGGCTCACTAGCTCTAGAGATAAGATTTGAGTTACTTGTAAAATTCACTGATGTGAAACAGTATTTCTAGAATAAGATATGTAAAATTTTCCAAATTTTAAGCAGAACTGAGCTTAAAAAAATTCATACAATGTTTTTGTGTAAGTAGTTTCAGAGGAAAAAAATGGCCACAAAACATGAAATTTGAGTTAGACCGAGGAGCTCTTTTATAGGCTGCATACTAATTCAATTCAATTTCATCCATTTTTATTCCAAATAGTAAATAAAATGCTGAGTCTGTATTGCATAGAAAGATAAAGAAAACCAAGATCATTAATTATAGGAACTTCCAGTCAAGTGGGAGAACCTGATGACTAAAAAAATAGATATATAATAATAATATAATACAAACCAAGATTTGACTGTGTCCTCAGAAATGTGTATATGAAAAACTATAACCATCTGATTGAGGATATAAGAAAAAGTCACTTAGGAGATAGGCCTTATAGAGTAAGAAAGACATTGGGAAAGAGAAGACCATAGCACATATAAATATGGAAGAGTGAGAGATATTCAAAGGATGGCATGTATAAGAGTTTGCATAGAACTTATGGCATTTTTAGCAAAGTATTGACAAAAAATTAGAATCAGGATAAGAGAACCTAGGGGAGAGTCTTAAATTTTCAATATTTTGGTGTTCCTCTGTGGATTTAAATCTAGTACTCAATCCACTCTGCACAACACCCAGTATTTTATTTTTATTTTGTTTTTTATTTTCTTTGAGGATGACAAATTAAATAATTCCTATTTAAATGGATTTTAAATTGGTACCTACCAATTTGTCATTTCCTCATGAAAATTATTTCTCATGTGATAATGACCTTAACTTCAATATCTTCTACGTTAGAAGACATATTGATTTTTATTAACAATCTATAATGAAATAGAATTGAAAATCTCTAATGCTCCAATCATTAGCTGAAATCATAATCCAGTGTTTCTTCCCTGAACTCTTGGCCATCCTTCAATTATCAGCTCAAAGTCGTTTCCTTGAATTGCCCTTGCCTAGTATACTTACTGTCCAACAGCACTCCCAATTATGTATGCCCTTATCTCTGCTCTTTTAAGATACTTTGTAGTATCTGTGATTGCACTTAAAATCCTGACTCATTCACTAAATTTTAAGTCTCAGGAGAGCAGACCTTCTTGGCCAATGCAGGATATTCAGCAACTAATATATTCTATGTAACCAAAGACAAGTCAACAATGATCTGCAGAATTAATGAGTGACCAATGGGTTTTTCCTAACAGTTTTAACAAGAGCAAACATGCATGCTGAGTCGCTCAGTTGTGTCCAACATTTTGGTGACCCCATGGACATGAACCTGCCAGGTTCCACTGTCCATGGAATTTTCCAGGCAAGAGTGCTGGAGTGGGTTGCATTTACTTCTCCAGGGGATCTTCCTGGCCCAGGAATTGAACCTGAATCTCCTACATCTTCTGCATTGGCAAGATGATTCTTTACCACTGAGCCACCTGGATAACCTAGCAATTTTAGAGATATTACTAAATCAGATTATAAATATTCCAGATAGTAGTATGATTAGGTTTCCATGCATCAAAGGACTGTGGCGTGCAGATCTGCAATTATATGTGTGTGTGTGTGCATATATATATATATAGTATGCAATTGTATATGTATATTTTATATGTATAATCATTGTGCATTGAAATAAAACAGTAAAAAAAAGCCCCACTTTTTAGCTTTTTAACATTAGTGTCTAGGAATGGTATCATATAGCAGTCATCCTTTGAATTAATCTCTGCTATGCTCTTTTATTCCTAATGATTATCTGCAAGAAATACTTATGTGTGCTTCTAGAATGTTGAGCCAAACAAAATGAACAGATTTTTAAAGGAAAATTGCTAATTGCCACAGTGATATTATCTTGAATGGTTTTCTATATTCCACAGTCCCAATTTGGGTAAATAAATATCAGAATCCTGTTTGAAAATACCATTATATATCAGTCTCAGATGGCTGTACTTTCAGACGTTTCAACCAACATAACTCTATTTTCACTGCTGCTCAGTGAAAGAAACAAAGGACCTATTTATTTTTGTTGGCCTTTATCCTTCAGACTAGAGCACTTTCCCTTTTGCCTTATGACACATCTAAGCAACTATCTAGGCAGTTGGATTTAAGATTTAAGTAAGCTCTAAATTTGATTCCTTTTGTGTATTCATTAACTTCATGCCGACAAAGCAGATGGTCACTTGTGTAATTGCTTATGTGTTTATAAAGAAAATCAATTAGCACTACCCCTGTGGAGTTCTTACCTTTTTGCTCCTTAAATTCTCATCAACAAATGTACTGATAGAGTCAGCTTTTGGCACAGGCAAATTCCCATCCTTGTGCATAAGCCATGGATCTTCAAACATGTTAAGGAAGCTTGAAAAGAATAAAGAGAAGCACAGGGGAGACACAGAGAGGGAAAGAGTGAAAGATAGTGAGAGATAAAAAGGTAAGGGATCAGAGCAACACCCTACAACTCCCCTGGACATCTGGTATAAATCCTTAGAAGGAGTGTTTTTTTTTTTTTTTTTTTTTCAGTAGTTCTTAAGAAAGCTTAGAGGAAAATAATAAAATGGGAAAGACTGGAGATCTCTTCAAGAAAATTAAAGATATGAAGGAACATTTCATGCAAAGATGGCACACAGTAAAGGACAGAAATGGTATAGACCTAACAGAAGCAGAACATTTTAAAAAGAGGTGTCAAGAATACACAGAAGAACTACACAAAAACAGATCTTCATGACCCACATAACCACAATGGTGTGATCACTTACCAAGAGCCACATACTCTGGAATACGAAGTCAAGTGGACCTTAGGAAGCATCACTATTAACAAAGCTAGTGAAGGTGATAGAATTTCAGTTGAGCTATTTCAAATCCTAAAAGATGATGCTATGAAAGTTCTGCACTCAATATACAGCAAATTTGGAAAACTCAGCAGTTGTCACAGGACTGGAAAAAGTCAGTTTTCTTTCCAATCTCAAAGAAAAGCAATGCCAAAGAATGCTCAAACTACCTCACAATTGCCCTCATCTCACATGTTAGCAAAGAAATGTTCAAAATTCTCCAAGCCAGGCTTCGAGAACTTCTAGATGTTCAAGCTGGACTTAGAAAAGGCAGGGGAGCCAGAGATCAAATTGCTAACATCTGTTGCTGCTGCTGCTAAGTCACTTCACTGGATCATCAAAAAGTTCCAGAAAAACTATTTCTGCTTTATTGACTATGCCAAAGCCTTTGTGTGGATCACCACAAACTATGGAAAATTCTGAAAGAGATGGGAATACCAGACCACCTGACCAGCCTTCTGAGAAATCTGTATGCAGGTCAGGAAGCAACAGTTAGAGCTGGACGTGGAACAACAAATTGGTTCCAAGTCAGAAAAGGAGTACGTCAAGGCTATATATTGTCACCCTGCTTATTGAACTTATGTGCAGAGTACATCATGCAAAGTGCTGGGCTGGATGAAGCAGAAGCTGGAATCAAGATTGCCAGGAGAAATAATCTTGGATATTCAGATGACATGACCTTTATGGCAGAAAGTGAAGAAGAACTAAAGAGCCTCTTGATGAAAGTAAAACAGGAGAGTGAATAAGTTGGGTTAAAAGTCAACATTCAGAAAACTAAGATCATGGCATCCAGTCCCATTACTTCATGGCAAACAGATGGGCAAACAATGGAAGCAGTGAGAGACTACTTTTGGGGGCTCCAGAATCACTGCAGATGGTGACTGCAGCCATGGAATTAAAAGACACTTGGTTCTTGGAAGAAAAATTATGACCAACCTAGATAGCATATTAAAAAGTAGAGACATTACTTTGCCAACGAATGTCTGTCTAGTCAAAGCTATGGTTTTTCCAGTAGTCATGTGTGGATGTGAGAGTTTGGCTGTAAAGAAAGCTGAGCACTGAATAATTGATGCTTTTGAACTGTGGTTTTGGAGAAGACTCTTGAGAGTCCCTTGGACCACAAGGAGATCCAATCAGTCCATCCTAAGGAAATCAGTCCTGAATACTCATTGGAAGGAGTGATGATGAAGCTGAAACTCCAATACTTTGGCCACCTGATGGAAGAACTGACTCAATGGAAAAGACCCTGAAGCTGGAAAAGATTGAAGGTGGGAGGAGAAGGGGATGACAAAGATGAGATGGTTGGATGGCATGACTGACTCAACGGACATGAGTGTGAGTAAATTCCAGGAGTTGGTGATAGACAGGGAGGCCTGGCATGCTGCAGTCCATGGGGTCGCAAAGAGTCGGACATGACTGAACGACTGAAAACTTAGCTGAAGAAAGCTTAAGAAAAGATTTATTGGCTGGACTGTATCTGAAGTGTTAAAATATATAGGAAAATGATGTTCACAGATTACTGGAACTCTGTAGGGATAGCTGAGGTGAATGCACAGAATTGTTGTTCACAGAGAAACAACTGGTCACCCATCAGACTCAAGGTTACCCATCAGACCCTCTGGGGTCAAGGATAAGGGGTGGAGGCTGACTCCTCAGCTTTCCCTGCACAGTGTTCCTTCTGTACCCAAACTGGCCTTCTTTCCACTTCAGTGTGAGTGAAGAGTCTGCCAGGTTTTGTACAAATGTGCCATGCCTCTGGGAACCCAAGGAGAAATGTTTTCAGAGAACTAATAATTGAGTTTTTGTCATTTATTATTTTATTTAGACTTACAGTCAGGGTAAACTTTTGGGGGTTTATTTACCCTAAGATTTAAAATATATTTATATAGTTATTCAAGAAACTTTATTTTTTAATTAGAACCTCCCTGGTGCAGGCAATAAAGAATCTGTCTGAACTGCAGGAGACCCAGGTTCATTCCCAGGGCAGGGAAGATCTCCTGGTGTAGGAAATGGCAACTCACTCCAGTATCCTTGCCTGGAGAATTCTATGGACAGAGGAGGCTGGTGGGCTACAGTCTGTGAGGTCAAAAATGTCTAGCTCCTCAAGAGATTTATTTTTAATTACTTAAGTTTTTATTTTATTTAGGCAAATATTTAAAAATGAGGGAAAGCAGTTCTCACAAAACTTAAGATTCTTGATCATCTCCATAGGTCCAGTATTTTACTGCCTTGAGAGAAGCAAAAAGTTTATCACACTGGTGATTCACTCCACTGTAAGGACATAAAAAACACACATATTTATTGTCACAGCTCCATCATTATTTAACTGTTTGCCAGCATGTTTGCAATATAGTATGGTTTCCACAAGCACTTCTATTTCCATTAAGTTTTGTCTACTTTGTTACCAAAGTAACATTACGCAGAACATATAACATCAATCCATTTGGTCTTAAAATATTTCTAGATCTGGTAGCTCTGCCAAAGAAGTGATATAAGCCTGAGTGTCGTGTCTGCTTTTCACAAATCCTCAAGTTTAAATTGGGTAAAACTCCAAATTTCTCATTCTGTCTTATCTTGGACTTAAAATCAATAGTTTCCCCCACCCAGTGTTATTACTTTTATATTAAACTAACATTAATTTTATTAACAAACCTCTAACAAAAATAGAACTGTATTAATAAACAGGGCTAAGCTTGTGCTTTTTCTTTTGTTTGCTTCTGCACATACTAATATAATCTTACATATATGAATATGCTCTGCATCATACTACATGTGGTATTCTGCAAGTTAATTTTTTCTTTCAACAATATGCTTGAATATTCTATCTAAATCCAGAGATTGAACACGCATTTTTGAGGGATATATGGTATTCTAAAATATGAATACATATTGATTATTTCTGTATTTATTGCCCATTAGGCTTTCTCCATTATTGTACATGTTTAAGTAACTCCAGTACTCTTGCTTGGAAAATCCCATGGGTGGAGGAGCCTGGTAGGCTGCAGTCCATGGGGTCGCGAAGAGTCGGACACAACTGAGTGACTTCACTTTCACTTTTCACTTTCATGCATTGGAGAAGGAAATGGCAACCCACTCCAGTGTTCTTGCCTGGAGAATCCCAGGGATGGGGGAGCCTGGTGCGCTGCCGTCTATGGGGTTGCACGGAGTCAGACACGATTGAAGCAGCTTAGCAGCGAGCAAATCTGTAGTGAATATAATACAAAAATGCAGATAGTATGCCTTTGAGTACATGGGTGTTTTTGTACTCTAGATTTCTAAAAGTGTAACTCGCAGGATATAGAGATTTAATATTTTAAAGTTTGGTAAGTCTTACCAAATTATCCTCCAAAAATATTGTATCCATATGTAAATATACCAATATGATATACAAATGTCCTTTTCCCCACATCCTCACCACCAGTATGCTTGTCAGAAAGAAGTCTTCATACTTGGACTGTTCGGAAGTCACTACTTCATGCTGTCTGCTCCACTAACCAGGCTCCCTGCAGATTAATCTCCTCATTCTTGTTCTTAGTCCCAGAGGCTGAACTTAACTCGTCTTCCCATTCATGTGTTGTTAGTTTTCACCTCCTGCACACCTACAAGGACAATTTTCATGCTGATGGTTTTCTCACATAACATTTCTTAGGGCCGTAACTTTGATGTTAGTTCTATTCTTTTTCCTGGGACTCTTGACTTCAGAATAATGTCATATATATTTTGGGGCACATAGTTATTTGTGCAGTAGACACACATATCATGCTGAAAAATATTTGGCATGAGGTGAAATTTTGGGGTGTCTCCTAATTCCTTACATAAAAATTTATTTGGGAAGAGTTCATGGGTACATGAGTACCTCAAAGCGAGGGGTAACCATTATCCTCAATGAGGTAAGTTTATGTTTGGGGCATAGAAAGTGCCTTCATGATGGACGGGCTAACTTGATCAATAATTTTTTGGCCAGTTGATAAAAATTAGGATCATGTAATCAAGCAAACTGAGTCATTTAAAATATTCTCTTTAATACAACATAAATTTCTAATGGAAATAAAGTGGTAAATTTTTACTTTGGCACAGAGATTTTATTTATTTGTTTGTTTTAAGCAAAGATAGAATGTAGGTGATTCGAATATCTCGATTCTCCTCCCTCACTACCTCAGATTGGCAATTGTTATCTTCTATTCCAAAATAGAACTTTATTGCATTATGGCAGCTATCAAAGTAACATTTTCCTACTGTTTCAGTAACTTATGTGACCAACATGCAAGCTGGAAGTTAGGATTGTGTCCCTAGGTTGGAATTAAAGTTTTGATTGATAATATACTTGTTACAGTACTAGGATTTATTATTATTACTTAAAACTGGTGAAAAGGTTTCCCTGGTGCTCCACTGGTTAAGAATCCGCAGGCCAACGCCAGGGACACTGGTTTGATGCCAGGTCTCAGAGGGTCCCACATGCCCCAGGGCAACTAAGCCTCATGCACCACAGCTACTGAACCTGAACTCTGGAGCCTTTCAGCCGCAAATTCTGAGCCCATGTGCTGCACCTACTGAAGCCCATGTGCCCTAGAGCCTGTGCTTGGCAACAAGAGAAGCCACAGCAATGAGAAGCCCACGCACCGCAGCTAGAGAAAACCCTAGAGCAGAAACAAAGACTAAGCACAGCCAAAGATAAATTCAGTTCAGTTCACTTCAGTCCAGTCGCTCAGTCATCTCCAATTCTTGGCGACCCCATGAATTGCAGCACGCCAGGCCTCCCTGTCCATCACCAACTCCCCGAGTTCACACAAACTCATGTCCATCGAGTCGGTGATGCCATCCAACATTCTCATCCTCTGTCATCCACTTCTCCTCCTACCCCCAATCTCTGCCAGCATAAGGGTCTTTTCCAATGAGTCAACTCTTCGCATGAGGTGGCCAAAGTCCTGGAGTTTCAGCTTTAGCATCAGTCCTTCCAGGGAACACCCAGGACTGATCTTCTTTAGAATGAACTGGTTGAATCTCCTTGCAGTCCAAGGGACTCTCAAGAGTCTTCTCCAATACCACAGTTCAAAAGCATCAATTCTTCGGCACTCAGCCTTCTTCACAGTCCAACTCTCACATCCATACATGACCACTGGAAAAACTATAGCTTTAACTAGATGGACCTTTTCTCTAATTTTCAGTATGCTATCTAGGTTGGTTGTAACTTTCCTTCCAAGAAGTAAGCATCTTTTAATTTCATGACTGCAGTCACTATCCGCAGTGATTTTGGAGCCCAAAAAAATAAAGTCTGACACTGTTTCCACTGTTTCCCCATCTATTTACCATGAAGTGATGGGACCAGATACCATGATCTTCATTTTCTGATTGTTGAGCTTTAAGCCAACTTTTTCACTCTCCTCTTTCACTTTCATCAACAGGATTTGACGTTCCTCTTCACTTTCTGGATTAAGGGTGGTGTCATCCGCATATCACAGGTTATTGATATTTCTCCTGGCAATCTTGATTCCAGCTTGTGCTTCTTCCAGACCAACGTTTCTCATGATGTACTCTGCATTTAAGTTAAATAAGCACAGTGACAATGTATAGCCTTGACATTCTCCTTTTCCTATTTGGAGCCAGTTTGTTGTTCCATGTCCAGTTCTAACTGTTGCTTTCTGACCTGCATATAGGTTTCTCAAGAGGTAGGTCAGGTGGTCTGGTATTCCCATCTCTTTCAGAATTTTCCACAGTTTATTGCAATCCACACAGTCAAAGGCTTTGGCATAGTCAATAAAGCCGAAAGAGATGTTTTTCTGGAACTCTCTTGCTTTTTCGATAATTCAGCAGATGTTGGCAATTTGATCTCTGGTTCCTCTGCCTTTTCTAAAACCAGCTTGAACATCTCTAAGTTCATGGTTCACGTATTGCTGAAGCCTGGCTTGGAAAATTTTGAGCATTACTTTACTAGTGTGTGAGATGAGTGCAATTGTGCTATAGTTTGAGCATTCTTTGGCATTGCCCTTTTTGGGGATTGGAATTAAAACTGACCTTTTCCAGTCCTGTGGCCACTGCTGAGTTTTCCAAATTTGCTGGCAGATTGAGTTCAGCACTTTCACAGCATCATCTTCCAGGATTTGAAATAGCTCAACTGGAATTCCATCACCTCCACTAGCTTTGTTCATAGTGATGTTTTCTAAAGCCCACTTGACTTCCCATTCCAGGATGTCTGGCTCTAGGTGAGTGATCACACCATCGTGATTATCTTGGTCATGAAGATCTTTTTTGTACTGTTCTCATATGTATTCTTGCCACCTCTTCTTAATATCTTCTGCTTCTGTTAGGTCCATACCATTTCTGTCCTTTATCGAGCCCATCTTTGCATGAAATGTTCCCTTGGTATCTCAAATTTTCTTGAAGAGATATCTAGTCTTTCTGATTCTATTGTTTTCCTCTATTTCTTTTCATTGATCACTGAGGAACGCTTTCTTATCTCTCCTTGCTATTCTTTGGAACTCTGCATTCAGATGCTTATATCTTTTCTTTTTTCCTTTGGTTTTCGCTTCTCTTCTTTTCACAGCTATTTTTAAGGCCTCACTTATTAATTAAAAAAATAAAACTATTGAGAATTGCACCATTCATTGCCCTTTTATTAGCTGCACATGAATGGGTTAGAGAGAGCATACTTAATTACATGGTTCAATAGGAAAGAACTATCATTACATTGATAAGCATAAGCAGTTCTATCAAACAACTAACTATGCTGCAAGCTTTGGTGTCCAATTTGAAAGGAGATTAAATACTCCTCATCAACCATGTTGATTATTACTTTTGAAATTTTCCGTTTCCTCACTCATAAACTTTAGTGGCAGAACTGCCATTGTCAGCCATGTGTTAGGTGGGCTTATTGACTTTTAGCATGTAAAACATTTAATCCATGACCAGAAGATTTCAGAATGCCAACTGTGTGTCTCTCTATTTTTGTTTCTGTACTAATGAAGCAATAAGGCAAAGTTGCTGTATTACCTATTCTTGGTTGATTGAAGATTTAAATGATTTGGGACCATCTTGCATTTGTTTCAATAAATTCCTGTTTGTTGTCTACCTGTCTTTTGAGTGTTGGTATAAAGGAGTCGGTAAGGAGAGACATCTCTTTCAGACCAGCTGGGAGGATCTTTTCAGGGTGATCTGTCAATCACAAGAATTTCGAGGTGTTGCAATTGAGTGGGTGAAGAAAGATTGTCAGGAGAAAGGATTACCAACAACTGACAGAGTGAAACTGATGTTAATGTCATCTGATGGGGCATAGTTCATACAGTGTTTATGACCCTTATTGCAGTCATATTTTACCTTGACTCTGAATTCTTTCCTGAGGTGGTTTTTATGGCAGTTCCTTTGTACTTTATAAAAGTTGGAACAAAGCTATGATAGGAGGGGTGGATGAAAGCTAAACCTGAGAAAAGTGTTAAGAAAGAGAAAGGGCAAACATCTGGAGAAAAATATGTGTGTTTCCATGAAAAAAATCTGAGCTATTAGAAAAGTTTATTAATTGCATATAGTAACATTTGAGAATGAGTTAGATTTTCTGATCACTGCTTTATTGTTTCCAGTCTTTTCCTGATTGGTTATGCATGTAATACTGAGACATTTCTTAGGAAAGGGGGATTGTTTCTTTTAGTCTTCCTGGATTTCTTTAATATAGTAGCATAGGAAGTTTAATAAAAATAATCTTTGGTCAAGTACATGCTGTTAGAATTGGACCAGTGCTTTGATATATTTAGAAACTACCATTTCAAACAAATTGTTCCTACCTTAGATCATTTCCACATTTAGTAGATTGGAAAATTAGTCAGTTAAATTAAATATTTTGTATTTTAGCACGTACTTCTGCAGTTCAGTTCAGTTTAGTCGCTCAGTCGTGTCCAACTCTTTGCGACCCCATGAACTGCAGCACGCCAGGCCTCCCTGTCCATCACCAACTCCCAGAGTTCACTCAAACTCACATCCATCGAATCAGTGATACCATCCAGCCATCTCATCCTCTGTCATCCCCCTCTCCTCCTGCCCCCACTTTAGGTCGGATAATTTATAGTTTTAGGTTTTTCAATAAAGCCAGTGAATCTTTTCTTTAATGGTCCATTGCATATATGCTTATCTTTTGGGTGATTTTTTTTAAATTGAGATATAGTTGATTTACAATATTAGTTTCAGATGTAAAACAGAGTGATTCAATATTTTTATAGATTTTACTCCATTTAATGTTATTATAAAATAATGATTATATTCTCCTCTGCTGTATAATATATCCTTATTTATTTTATACATAGTAGTTTGTACCTTTTAATCCCCTACCACTCTCTTTCCCCACCTCCCTTTCCTCACCTCACTGGTAACCACTAGTTTGTTCTCTATATCTGTGAGCCTTTGTTTTTTTTTTTTTTTAATATTCACTAGTTTGTTTTATTTTTTTAGATTCTAAATATAAGCGATATCATACAGTATCTGTCTGTCTGAATATGTTGTTTTCATTGCCCAATATTGACTCCGCTGAGACCATCAGCTTCTCCTTCATCAACTTCAGTGTCCCATTATCTGCCTTGAAAATAGAGACTGTTGAAGGGCAATAGCAATCATAAGTATGAAGTGCAATTTTCAAATGTACTACAAATAGCAATGACATGTGCTTTGGATTGCTATCAAATGTAAATAATTTGAACTTTTATCTGTTTCTTTGTTACAAAATATTTTGGAAATGTTCAAAACTATTGTCTCTATTCAGTACTATTTAAGGTGCTCAGAAGTCATGTACATAGCAGAAAGAGTTTCATTCTTTTTTTTAGGAAGAATGCTTAGAAAAGAACCGTTTTTGGGAGTTGCTGAAGCTGCACAAGTAGGCTAAGTTAAGATCAGTTAGTCATTTGCAATTCAATCTTTGTGAGTGGAATTGGGGTGCTGCGGCAGATATGGAAAACCTTAAGAAACACTTTTAAAGCAGCAAGAACAATATATAAACTGACTATTCATGATAGTAGAATATTGGTATAGTGGAAAGTCTGGATTTGGGCTACTGTGCTAATAATAATCACTGGTAATACACCCTTCAATAAGCCTTCCATTATTCAGATCAGGAGAATGTGCTGTAACAAAGAACCCCAGCATTTCAGTAGCTTGACCCAACAAATATTTATCTATTTATTGTCCAATTAGTCCAGTGCCTACCCTGGAGTACCAGGGGCTCCTGTTGGCTCTATTCTCTCCTTTAGATCATGTGTTGTCCTAGGGTCTCTACAGAAGGTAAGGAAAGATGCAGAAAAGAGCATTTCACAGTATGTTTTTATGGGTCCTTTGTAGACGACCTTCACATCTTCCCATAATCCGTAAACCAGAATTCATTCAGATCAACACACCTAACTAGGTAAATCTGGGAGATGTAATGTATATTTCTGCTCAGAATAGAGGGGGAATAATTCATGAATATTTTGCCTGTCTGTCACAGCACATTATGGTTTATAAGTTTATTCCATGTCACTGGATCCTGAAAAACTCTGCTGCTGCTGCTACTGCTAAGTCACTTCAGTCGTGTCTGACTCTGTGTGAACCCCATAGACAGCAGCCCACCAGGCTCCACCGTCCCTGGGATTCTCCAGGCAAAAACACTGGAGTGGGTTGCCATTTCCTTCTCCAATGCATGAAAGTGAAAGTGAAAGTGAAGTCGCTCAGTTGTGTCCGACTCTTCGTGACCGCATGGACTGCAGCCTGCCAGGCTCCTCTGTCCATGGGATTTTCCAGGCAAGAGTACTGGAGTGGGTTGCCATTCTTTATTATACTCCAAGGACTAGATCAAAATTTAACACAAGCTAGGAACTACCACAGATCTTCTGAATGTCTTTTCTCCATTGAAGAAGCTTCAATGTTTTATCCATTGAAGTCTGTGGGCAGCTATCTTTTATAATAGAATTTTGAGTTTATTTTATGTGACAACATGGAAAACAAGAATAGAGTTTGTTGACACAGCGGCAGTTCTAAAGTTGGATCTTCCATGTGCAACTCTAGGGAGCCCATTTCCATAGACTACAGTATAAGTGGCACCTCCTTCGGGCTGGGTCATGCACAGCCTCCATAGCTATAAGGCAGCTCTAAGCCAAGTATAATAATATGTGCAATTAAGATTTGGACTGAAAAGGATCCATCTCCAAGCCAAGTTAATATTTAAGATATTGAAGATAGTGACAAGAGTCTTTACCTCAGCATAAGACACTTGAGTTTGAATCCCTAATTGTGTGTGTGTGTGTGTGTCCGTGCACACGCATGTGCACTCAGTCATGTCTGACTCTTTGCAATGCCCCGGACTCTAGCTCTCCAGGCTGCTTTGTCTGTGGGATTTTTCCAGGCAAAAATACTGGACAGGCCATTTCCTTCTCCAGGGGCTCATCCCAACCCGGAGATGAAACCCATGTCTCTTGTGTCTCCTGCATTGGCCAGTAGATTCTTTACCATGGCACCACCTGGGAAACCCAGCATGCTAATTAGTAACTTGGTATTGAGCATCTTAACTCACAATAGCTTCACTTTTTTAATCTGTGGAGATGTATAAAGTGGCCTGCTCTCAATGACTGAAAATGAATGTGACATTCAATAATTGACAAATTCATGTTTCCAACCAGCCAGAAAAAGATAAGATAAAATTCTAAACAATGCCTAATTTTGTAAGAGAAATGCAGAGGAAAGCTGATATCAATTCTGGTAGAACATAAAAATTTCTTAGCTATTGGAAATTGATAAACATGAAATATAGACCAAACATGCACACACACACACACCCTACATTATAATGTTTGATTTTTTAGTCCAGTGGTCAAAAATGTTTAGGGCACTTTTATGTTTTTACCATTTTTGCTTACTCAGGTAACTATATATAACCACTGCATTGTTTACTCTTTTTTATCTCAAATTTAGTATTATTTAGAGTGGAAACAGCGTTAGTCTGTGTAGACTAACAGGCTTCACTCCCATATGTGGCCATGGTGACTCTCTCGAAAGGAGCTCACTGGACTGTGTTCATTGCCATTTTCAACCACTTTCCATAGCAGTGTGCCCTAGACCTAAAGCTTTAGTGGTTTGTTTACAATGCTGAAGTCATCCAGGGTAGCCCAAATGCTGCAACTGGACTGACCTAGATTCAAGTAGTATTTTTATTCTTCTGTTATTATGTGGATCATTTCAGTTCAGCCTCTCAGTTGGGTCCAACTATTTGCGACCCCATGAACTGCAGCACACCAGGCCTCCCTGTCCATCACCAACCCCCAGAGTTTACCCAAACTCATGTCCATCGAATCGGTGATGCCATCCAGCCATCTCATCCTCTGTCATCCCCTTCTCTGCCTGCCCCCAATCCCTCCCAGCATCAGGGTCTTTTCCAATGAATCCACTCTTCGCATGAGGTGTCCAAAGTATTGGAGTTTCAGCTTCAACATCAGTCCTTCCAATGAACACCCAGGACTGATCTCCTTTAGGATGGACTGGTTGGATCTCCTTGCAGTCCATGGGACTCTCAAGAGTCTTCTCCAAAACCACAGTTCAAAAGCATCAATTCTTCATTATGACCATATACTTTATTTAATTTGTCTGTATTGCAGAAACTGCCCCCAACCTTGAAAAAGATAAAGAAATTCAGTCAATATCTAAACATTCTATCATTTCTTAGCAGTGACTGAAGGGGCAGAGAGATGCAGAAGAAAGTGAGATCAGAAGTCATTTTGTACCTGCTCTTTTGTCTCTCCTATTTCTATCAATTATTCTACTTTACAACTTATTTAAGAAATAATTTGTGAAATTGAAGGAAATTGTTCCATCAATATCCTAAACAGTGGCCTTCTATTTTATCTATATTTCTCTTTGAGTATCCTCAAAACAGATTAGTCTTCATATAATGAATGTCAACATGTGTTCCATACTTTTAATTTCCTTTCCTCTTTGTTGTCAAAGAGATAGTGGCTTAGATAACAGAGTGATGTTTACTGACTATGCGGCTTTGGGCAAGTGATAGAATAACTTTGAAAACCTGTTAACTCTTTTGTAGAAAGGAAGTAATTGGATTGTACTTTCAGAGTTGTTTAAAAGTTAAAAAACATGTACTAAGCAAGATTTGTATTATTTGATTTATTACATCATTAATATTATTCTTCTCAGAATTATAATGATTTCAAAGCAAATAATAAGTAAAGTTACTTGATTCATACATTGACCAAATAATCAAACAAACAACACACAACTCAGTTGATCACCTTCTCCTTTAACAAGGCATACAAAATAAAGGAGAAACATTAACTATAGATGCTAGTTAATGCTAGTTTAAGAATAAAATTATAATCCAGATTGATTAAAATATATACATTTTTTTGTCAAAATATTTGCAACTTGAATGAAACTTCTTTCCTTGAAAAGCAAGAATTGGTGATGATAGGGTAGATTAATTTTTTAATGAGGAAATTAAGATTCAAATTATCACCCAGCTTTATGAAATGTGATAAGAATAGAAGTGATTTAGATACGGAAATTTAAAATATAATCCTAAAGCATTCTAGGGATGGTACATTACTAGGACTGTTCTATTCCTGCTTACACCTCCCCAGGCACTTCTTTTTTTGTTTTTGTTTTTTTCTGTTGGGTTTTATATATATATATACATATATATATATATATGTAATGAAGAAACTGCCTATATGCATTTACAGAATGTCTGTAATCTTGAAAACTACAACACATAGACATATATGCATAGTTTCAAAAAGGAAATTACTTTTAAAGAGAACTCATTTAACTTTGTCTTAGTTTTTATATGTCAATGCATATAAAGATGGGGTAACTAAAAGACTGCCTATAAAAAATTGGATTTTATCCAGCAACTCTCAGGTATTTTTATATTTAGCACAGATATGAATATTAGCCTGTGCCTGTATGCCCAAGAAAGAAGTAAAATGGGTCAAACCTAAAAGATTTTTTAAATCAATTCTAACTCTTCTTTCTCTTAACTGTTACATGTTCATAATAATTATGAGTGTGTCTGTATCAAGATGACCCTTAATGTCTTTTCATGATTTAAGTTATAGTAGAAAGTAGTTACAAAGAGAAAAAATAGAGTTGATGAATATCCCATTTTCTAGTCTGGAAATAAAATCACAAATAAAATAAAAAAACTTGCTGGTTGAAAATTACTCTGTTAAATTTAGGTTTATGTTATATAAAAGAATTGAAATTGCTGAAATACATGTTATCATAGAGTGACAGTACATGTAAATGGTTTATCATTCTCAGACCTTTTCTCAGAGCCTACTGTGCATGGAGGAAGAATAGACAAGGGTCAGTTCAAGCTCTGACATAGATTGCTATGCTGAATTATATGGGTGAATCAGCTTCCTAAAGAGACAATTAGTAGCCAGTGTACTTCTGGAAGCTGAAACTGAAACTCCCAATATTTGGCCACCTGATGCGAAGAACTGACTCGTTTGAAAACGCTCTGATGCTGGAAAAGATTGAGGGCAGGAGGAGAAGGGGATGACAGAGGATGAGATGGTTGGATGACATCACCACTGACTTGATGGATATGAATTTGAGTAATCTCCAGGAGTTGGTGATGGACAGGTAAACCTGGCATGCAGTGGCCCATGGGGTCACAAAGAGTCGGACACGACTGAGTGACTAGCCTAAACTCAGCTATACTTCTGGATGATGCTACATGGGCCAACTCATATTGTGCTTTGCTAAGTGAACTAATTATATTGCCCAGTTCCTGACCTATGATTTGGAGTTAGTCATGTAGAAATTTACTCATCAGTTCAGTTCAGTTCAGTCATTCAGTCGTGTCTGACTCTCCGCAACCCCATGAATCGCAGCACGCCAGGCCTCCCTGTCCATCACCGACTCCTAGAGTTCACCCAAACTCATGTCCATCGAGTCGGTGATGTCATCCAGCCATCATAGATGGAAAAATATGACTCCATTTTCCTTTCACATACATATAATAGAATGGGTTACTGCATTATTTTACCAGCAAAAAAAGTTGTAAATAATTGGTTGCAGTATAAAATTATGATTAAAATCATATTTAACTCTTTATTTTAATAGTGAAAAAGCAAAATTGGGTTAGACATATGGAAAATATGCCAGATAAATATATTGAAGATTGAAAATATAGCTTAGAGAAACATGCATATTTATGGGGTATTTTAAAGCTACTAGTGGGCTGGTTAAATCTCATTTTTTCCTGATTGCAGAAGTCTACATTTATTAAAAATATTTATTTACTATCTGTGGTCCAGGCCATTTTGGTCTTAACTGCTTTATTTCTTTTTACATATAGCTGAATGGTAAAATTACTTCTTGTCTTCATTTGGTTGTCAGTATTAGGGAAGACTTAAACGAATGAAAAGGCTAATTCTTTTAACAAAAGCACCTTAGCTAGTGAATAGCTGTGCACCTGTATGATATTTCTTACCTTCTGTAGAAAAGATTCAAAGTCATTTATCTGTTGAAAGATGGATTGACATCTCATTTTTAGAGTATAGGAAAATATAGTTGATCAATAAAACAGTTAATAATTTTTGTTGTCATCTGTGCCCAATAAACTGATAATAGATTTTCTCTTTCATTTTTGCTTGGTGTTTAGTAACTTCCCAGTTGAAATGCTGTATAAAATTACTTAGTTTTTCTGATTTAAATTCTTCAGATCTGTCCTGGTATCTTAAAAAAGGAAGATTTTGTTGTTGTCTATGTAAAACTGGATATCAGCTTTGAATAAAGCTTCAAATTCTCATTTATTTTTAAAAGATTATTAATGGCTATCTATGGTCACTCCTATCTAATAGGAAATCTAAGGAATTGGTCTTAATAATGGTAGACTTTAAAAATAAGTGGGAATTATCCTGTGAATTAAGAATTTGAAAGCAATGGAAAAAGCCACATTGTGTGTGTTTCAGTATATGTAAATTTGGCTCTTGGCTTCCCCCACCCCAAATCAGTTCTATTGCTTAGCTAAAAGCTGTCATTCCAGTTAAGCCCAGTTAACCTAGATTAGTGAGCATCTGGTAATATTTAAGGTAAAAGATCTTGAGCAGATTAAGATAAAGCAAAGATAAGCAAAAATCATATTATAACTAGGACAATATTTCCTGAGGTTGGTTCCCTGGAATAATAGTGCCCTGCTGCTGCTGCTGCTGCTGCTAAGTTGTTTCAGTCGTGTCCGACTCTGTGCAACCCCATAGATGGCAGCCAACCAGGCTCCCCTGTCCCTGGAATTCTCCAGGCAAGAACACTGGAGTGGGTTGCCATTTTCTTCTCCAATGCATGAAAGTGAAAAGTAAAGTGAAGTCGCTCAGTCGTGTCCGACTCTTAGCGACGCCATGGAACTGCAGCCTACTAGGCTTCTCCGTCCATGGGATTTTCCAGGCAAGAGTACTGGAGTGGTTTGCCATTTCCTTCTCCTAGAGTCAATAACCTAACCTGCCTCTTGAGAAATCTGTACGCAGGTCAGGAAGCAACGGTTAGAACTGGACATGGAACAACAGACTGGTTCCAAATAGGAAAAGGAGTACGTCAAGGCTGTATATTGTCACCCTGCTTATTTAACTTATATGCAGAGTACATCATGAGAAACGCTGGGCTGGAAGAATCAAGATTGCCAGGAGAAATATCAATAACCTCAGATATGCAGATGACACCACCCTTATGGCAGAAAGTGAAGAGGAGCTAAAAAGCCTCTTGATGAAAGTGAAAGGGGAGAGTGAAAAAGTTGACTTAAAGCTCAAAATTCAGAAAACGAAGATCATGGCATCTGGTCCCATCACTTGATGGGAAATAGATGGGGGAACAGTGGAAACAGTGTCAGACTTTATTTTTTGGGGCTCCAAAATCACGGCAGATGGTGACTGCAGCCATGAAATTAAAAGACGCTTACTCCTTGGAAGAAAAGTTATGTCCAACCTAGATAGCATTTTCAAAAGCAGAGACATTACTTTGCCAACTAAGGTCCGTCTAGTCAAGGCTATGGTTTTTCCTTTGGTCATGTATGGATGTGAGAGTTGGACTGTGAAGAAGGCAGAGCACCGAAGAATTGATGCTTTTGAACTGTGGTGTTGAAGAAGACTCTTGAGAGTCCCTTGGACTCCAAGGAGATCCAACCAGTCCATTCTGAAGGAGATCAACCCTGGGACTTCTTTGGAAGGAATGATGCTAAAGCTGAAACTCCAGTACTTTGGCCACCTCATGCGAAGAGTTGACTCATTGGAAAAGACTCTGATGCTGGGAGGGATTGGGGGCAGGAGGAGAAGGGGACAACCAAGGATGAGATGGCTGGATGGCATCACTGACTCGATGGATGTGAGTCTGAGTGAACTCCGACAGATGGTGATGGACAGGGAGGCCTGGCGTGCTGCGATTCATGGGGTCACAAAGAGTTGGACACAACTGAGCGACTGAACTGAACTGAACTGAGAGTCAATAAAATGAAAGGTGATAAAACTAGTTGATAAATGTGTTGATTTATGTCAGTTCCCCCTTGAAATGTCACATTTCATAAAGAAATAAATGAGGAATTCTGAAAAGAAGGCACTCAGTTTGGTTAATACATCATTCAATAACAGCAATAAAAGATACATCACTCTTTGCGATTTCATGAAAAGGAAAAAGGAACTTGAGTTTTCCTTACCTGGATTCATTTCCATATGACTAATTCCAACTCATGGGAGTTAGGATAGGATTCAGGTGGTTAGACCAACACATTTCAGTGCTTTTACTAAGTGACTTTTTTTGACATATTGATTGAAAAGGACTTTTCTGGACCTGGTATATACAGATAAGGTAAGCCTTGTCAGGACTGTTGAAGAAACATTGCCCAATTTCTGTTCTTGCTAGTCAATAGACACATATCAAAAAAGGCATAATATAGAGCCACTCAAAACTGTCAAGGTCAAATGGTATATAGACATAAATAGAGAATCATTGGATATATTACCACTTTAAGGGAAAGTAACTTCTGCACTCACTTATGTTTATTTCAGGCCATTCTACTTAGAATATTCAGAAAAGAAATTATTTAAACTTTCTGTCCTAATTAACTCAGCCTTCACCAATGAACACAAACATTTTAGAGGTCATTATTACTCCTATCTATGTTTTTACAGTACACTGACCTATATGCTACTTAAATTCTGGGGTTTTAATTTCATCATCATTATTGCAGTTTTCCAAATGACACCAGATATAGATTACTGCCAAGTAAGACTTGTTATCAGCCGACTGGGGTTATGATGTACTACAGACAGTAGTATTCTGTTAAGGCCAAAGTCATTTATTTCATGTGGCTAGTTTACAGCACACATGCAAAAGAAAAACTGAATATTGACAATAATACATAAAAGAATGCACAAGTATTCTTTTTAGCATTTACTTTGCAGTTACATCTCCATATTTAACACTTTTCAATTTATTTTACCATAATGAAAAAGTAACCATCATTTCTCCTATAATGAGGAGTAGTATAATTGTGTAGACTAATTTTAATGTAGATTCATGATCTTCATATGATTAAAATATGTGTAATTAGCACATTTTAAATTTATAAATTGTGCTGAAAAAATGTGGTGACTGCATAATTTAAAATTCACACAATATCTTCACAAAAGTAAAATCTTAGAATTTACATCCTCCTGTACTGAATTTCAGGTTTTGTCTTCCCCACTTGCTGGTGGACTGTAATTCTGAAAATCAGAATATCTATAATACAAGCTACTACAACAAAAGTTCATCCTGATCTTAGAAGTTTATGAATTCCTATAGAATTTATCCCTATTAAGAGCCAAAATATTTGTTTAAAAAATAACTTCTTTGGGTTTCAAAAGCAGTCAAATGAAAAGTTAAGACAAACATACAAAAGCTTTTGGTTCATTAACAAGTTAATCACTTATGGTTCAGCCTTGGAGTGACCACCTACTCCTGTGAACTTTCCATAACAACTTCCTTGTCCCTGAAAGATCTCTAGGACATACTGTGTGCATGCTCAATAATGTCTGACTCTTTGTGACCCCATGGACTGTAGCCTGTCAGGCTCCTCTGGCCATGGGATTCTCTAGACAAGAATACTGGAGTGGGTTGCCATTCCTTCTCCAGGGGAATCTTCCCAACTCAGGGATTGAACCTGCGTCTCTTGTGTCTCCTGCATTGGCAGTCAGATTCTTTACCACTGCACCACCTGGGAAGCCCCTGAGACTTACTGTTAAAGGCAAATTGCAAATCTCTTTCTTCCTTTCAAAGAGGCAGTCTTAACTTAAAGTATGAGAATTCAACTACAAAAATAAGTATGGGTCCAGTAAGAAAAAAAAAAATAAAGTTGGCATAATATTTTCACAGGCTAAGGTAGTATCTTGGTAGAAGTGCTCATCTAATCATTAAAATATTGAAGTTTCTAAATGTGTCTCAGTGATACTCTATATAGATGGTGGTGCCAAAGAGAGTAACCAGGGTATATAAGATTGTAGCCATTCATTAAAATTTTTGTATTCAAGTCTTTTCAGTTGCACAAATAAAATTTTTTTGTACTTCTGTCATATACATCTTGACTGTCATTCAACTAAAATGTAAGTCAATTCATTTCAGGGGGGGAAATGAGGGGGAATAGAAAAATAGGCCTAACATATTTGGCTGCCAAGCTAAATATCTTAGTCTTTCATTTTCTTTGAAAATGTGATTGGCATTTTAATAGACAGGAATCGAGTGATTCCTAACATAGCCTATTTAACAGAAACATTATTTGATAATGTTTGGTCTTGGTTTCAAACCAAACTAAACTTGTTAAGTTACTTTTTAAAAATCCTCAGCAGAGCTTTTTATGTGCATTTTCTAGACTAGACTTTAAAATATTTTCCTTTGATTTCATGGCATCAGTTCAATTCAGCTGCTCAGTCGTGTCCGACTCTTTGTGACCCCGTGGACTGCAGCATGCCAGACCTCCCTGTCCATCACCAACTCCTGGAGTTTATTCAAACTCATGTCCACTGAGTCGGTGATGCCATCCAACCATCTTATCCTCTGTGATTCCCTTCTCCTCCCACCTTCAATCTTTCCCAGCATCTTTCCATGGCAAAATGCGTAACTGTTTTTGGTCTAGTTTGCTTTCATCTCTATCAAGGAGAATAAATTTTCTAATGGTTAGACATAACAAACACTCATGAGATAATTGAAGTAAAAAAGAGATGAGGAAATTATATGAGAACAGAGAGTTCCTATAAACGATTTCAAGCCTCTTCTTCTGGAAAAAACATTTACCTCCCAGGACATGCAAATGTTATTTCAGAACACTTTATTGTTTGGAGAATGGTAACAAACAGAAGATATAGAAGAAGATTGGAAATGTAAAATTTTTCTGATTGTTTTTTATAGTTTTTAATATATGTACATCATAATAACGATCCGTTCGTATATCTGATAATTCATCTACCAACACCCTAATATTCTTTTTCAGATAATAACTTCTTGTTTAACGTAAGTGGTTTCATATTTATTTATTATTATGTAAGATTAGGTTAGAGTAAAATAAAAAATATGATAATGAGACCCATCTTCTTAGTACTTCTATACCATATAGTTAAAATAATAAAAGTATAGTCGTTAATTATATTACCTAAGATTATCGGGTTTTTCCCTTTAATACTTTCTATTTTAATCGACGTAAAATATTGACCAACTTATCGTTTAAAGAACTTTTTTAAGACGAATAAACTAACTACTTTTAGATATCCTAGGAGGACATAGGAGACGAAATCAGTTCGTAAAAGTTTTTAGAATCACTACTGAACTTTCTTTTCTTTTTACTGTAAAGATCTAATAATATTTCGTTACTCCTTATCACTTATACCATTCACTGTCTTCCTTCGTTTCAGTTTATATTACATCGATATAAATCTGAATATATTCGTGTAAAAGTATAGTAGTGGAGGTGAAAAAGGACTGGGTAAATCAGTAGTGGAGTAGGTCTATAAGACTATATACGTCATTCTGTACGCAGTGGTGTGTATGTGTGGTCGAGGAGTGACGGGGTCCTTAAGATAGACCAAACACAAACCATTCCCAAAACGAATGATGGCAATAAAATTAGACCCGTAATTTTCTGTCGGTAGTAAGGGATTGTGGGATTGTGAGGAGGAGAAAAAAATACTAGTTTCGGATAGACGATAGAGGTCATGGGGGCCAGACAGTGGGTGTGTGTAGTGTCATAAAGATACCCCAAGATCATTTTATGTTTCTACTGTCTCTAACTACACCAAATGTTCTAGTGTTCTAAACCTCCCTAAAATGACCATAATGACTTTGTCTTTCCTTCCCCCGGCACGTGTTGAAAACTTTCTTACTGTATCGAACTTCTGTGTTATATTTGGTTAATCTTAGTTTCCCTAGGTTCTACCATCCGTTTAGTTGAAGTTGATCTGGAACTAGGAATTAGTCGTTCGGTTTACTGTGTGGGTTTCCACGGAACTGTCAAAGTTCTATGGTGGTTTTCTGGTTTTTCACCCACTACCGGGTTAAGGACCTTTAGTGGTGGGGAAGGGGTTTTATCAACCCTATTAGGAGGGTGAGTAATCGAATCCTTTAATAGGTCCAGTACTTTTGATTAACGGTGTAAAGTGGTGACACGATCGGGAGACAGTACCGGGTGTGAGACAGACACCTCACAAAGAGAGACTTATTTCGGCGAAGAATGGATAGTGATACAGAGAGTAACTTAAGAAAAACGTTACTCGGTAGTTCTTGGACTCGAAGTAATCCGGGACCTTGGTCCAGAGACCAGAGTCAACCTTCTGAAAACGGACCCAATCCCAGGGTTTGATCCGAATCCGACCCAAGTTCAGGGTTAGATTCCATTTACCACCAAAGTAATATTACTACTAAGTCTTACATAGCCTCGGTAGATATCGACAGACGTCGGACCGAGAGACTCCATGTAAAACTCGTTCCAATATATTGTATCTTTTTGTAGGTTTCTAACATATGAAAATTTACTAAAGATCAATTTTAAATAGGACGGTACTACTTTTGGGTGAAAAGTGTTCTTCGACACAGACTTTACAACCACGTGTCTTTAGTACTCTATGTTAGTAGAGAAGAACTCCCGAGAACCATATAAGACTACATTTTGACTATATATATACTCGTTCCTTTTCTGTCGTTAATCTGAAATAATTACAAAATCATAATTCCGATATGAACTCAGAAAAGACGACAGATCGTACTTTCTCGCACACACACGTACGAGTCAACACAGACTGAGACGTTGGGGTACTAGACATCGGAGGGTCCGATGAGACAGCATGGGATTCTCCAGGCAAATATACTAGAACAAGTTACCATTTCCTCCTCCAGGAGATATTCCCAATCAAGGGATCCAACCCGTATCTCCTGTGCTTCCTGCATTGGGAGGCTGAATCTTTACCACTGAGATACCTGGGAAGTCTCATGTGACATGAATTCTAACATTGAAAAAAAAAAAAAAATGCTGTATCTCACTTAAGGGAAAGTTAGAGAGGAAATTTATTGACTTTGCTTTATTGACTATGCCAAAGCCTTTGACTGTGTGGATCATAATAAACTGTGGAAAATTCTGAAAGAGATGGGAATACCAGACCACCTGACCTGCCTCTTGAGAAACCTGTATGCAGGTCAGGAAGCAACAGTTAGAACTGGACATGGAACAACAGACTGCTTCCAAAGAGGTAAAGGAGTATGTCAAGGCTGTATATTGTCACCCTGCTTATTTAACTTCTGTGCAGAGTACATCATGAGAAATGCTGGTCTGGTTGAAGCACAAGCTGCAATCATGATTGCCGGGAGAAATATCAATAACCTCAGATATGCAGATGACACCACCCTTATGGGAGAAAGCAGAGAACTAAAGAGTCTCTTATTGAAAGTGAAATAGGAGAGTGAAAAGTTGACTTAAAACTCAACAATCAGAAAACTAAGATCACGGCATCTGGTCCCATCACTTCATGGGAAATACATGGGGAAACAGTGGCTGACTTTATTTGGGGGGGCTCAAAAATCACTGCAGATAGTGACTGCAGCCATGAAATTAAAAGACGCTTACTCCTTGGAAGGAAAGGTATGACCAACCTAGACCTCAAGTTAAAAAGCAGAGATATTACTTTGTCAACAAAGGTCTGTCTATTCATGGTTTTTCCAGTAGTCATGTATGGATGTGACTGGACTATAAAGAAAGCTGAGTGCCAAAGAATTGATGCTGTTGAACTGTGGTGCTGGAGAAGATTCTTGCGAGTCCCTTGGACTGCAAGGAGATCCAACCAGTCCATCCTAAAGAGACCAGTCCTGGGTGTTCATTGGAAGGACTGATGCTGAAGCTCAAACTCCAATACTTTGGCCACCTGATGCAAAGAGCTGATTCATTTGAAAAGACTGTGATGCTGGGAAAGATTGAGGGCAGGGGGAGAAGGGGATGACTGAGGATGTGATGGTTGGATGGCATCACCGACTCAATGGACATGGGTTTGGGTGGATTCCAGGAGTTGGTGATGGACAGGGAGGCTTGGTGTGCTGCAGTTCATAGGGTTGCAGAGTCGGACATGACTGAGCGACTGAACTGAACTGACTGAGAGAGGAAATATGCACAGGTAAGAAGAAATGGGACATCACTAGTGGTTTTATCTAATGCAGGAAAGCACAAAGTAGATGTTTTTGATAAGCCCAGAGTTGTAGACAATAGAGGAAGAAATGCTGTCAAATGTAAATTTAACTCCAGATTTGAAGAGAAGGAATGACAACCCACTCCAGTATTCTTGACTGAAGAATCCTATGGACAGAGGATCCTGATGGCCACAGTCCATGGCATTGAAAAGAGTCGGACATGATTGAGCGACTTTCACTTTGCAGATCATGCTGCCCTGAGCCACACTTCCATGGCACATGCGGATAACCTAATTTATCAAATAGCCAGTTTCCATTAAATGACAAGAAATGTAAAGGACTCAGTACAGTGTCTGACTCTATTGAATTTTGCTAGTGCCTTTTTGGGGGGATAATCACTGCTAACTCTTGAGACTTTGCTCATCATATATCAGCAATTAATGTCATTTCAATTTCATGTACTTTTCTTTGTCTGAATTTGCTAGCAGTTGTACTTAGAAGCTGAAATTTCTTGTGCCATCCTTGATGTTAAGCACATGAAATTATTTAAAATTGGGGATGTCTGTCTCATTCATTGCATTCAGGGTATCACCGTTTCAAACAGATTCCAACAACTTGAACTGGTTTATAAGTCAGCAGTTCTTTTTTCTTCTCAAGTTTTGACATCATGTAAATGAGCAACAGCTGATAGAAACAAGAATGTTCATAGTCTAAAGAAGATAAAACATAAAGAGATAAAAAATGCTGCTTTTAGTCTTTAAGAGGAAATTTACTTATTTTATAATATTTTGAGGATGGGACTGGATCCAGGGGTAAAAATGATTGGATGAATATCACTTAAACCTAAGAGCCCAGCAGGTGCAGAATCACTGGTGCTGAACAATCAGAGTGCTAACACCAACATCCAGGGATGCTGCACAGGAAATTTATGTGGCCACTACAAGTTTCTGCTATCATCTTGTGGATATTATCTAATACATGATATGTTCTGTTGTTTAGTGGCTAATTCGTGTCTCACTCCTAAAGACCCCATGAACTGTAGCCTGCCAGGCTTCTCTGTCCATGGGATTTTCCAGACAAGAATATGGGAGTGGGTTGCCATTTCCTTCTCTAGGGGATCTTCCTGACCCAGGGATCAAACCTGCATCTCTTGCATTGGCAGGCAGTTTCTTTGCCACTGAGCCACCAGTGCAGCCCTATATACTCTGTAGGGATCTTTAAAAATATTCATATGATTTTTTTTTTTAATTTTTAAAAGTGTAGAAAATGTATAATTGAAACTTCTAATCCGCCACTGTCATTTTAAAGATAGGGTCAAAAGAGGTTAATTAATTTCCTTCAAGTTACAGGTAGGTCAGTGACTGGGCTAGAACTAGAATTCAGATACCTGCATTCACAAATGCAATGTCATTTCCCCTGCACCAGAGTTCACTATCTTTTAATTATAATTTATATCCTACAAATCTTGCTTGTTCCAGATTGGGGATTTCACGTTAGAATTTAAATATTGTGATTCTTTTCCAGTCTTTGTTGTCACTCCAGGATCTCAGTTCTGAACTTTTTTTCTCCTTCTAAACTTGTTATTCTGCTACTTTTCATTATCTAAGTGATTCTCTACCTGCTGTGTGTCTGCAGCTGTGCCCTATCCTTATTTAGTTCTCAACCAGACTTATAAACAGCACAATGTGCAGGGTGCTTGGTCTTTGTAACTCATTCCCCAATATTCCCTGGAGGATATGTGAGTGGCCAAAACCACTAAGCCAGATGAACTTGGAAAGCCAGGCTTTCTGAAAGAGAGAGCAATATGGAAGTGAATTGTTTTTCTCTAGGAATACAGAATTCGAAATAGCCCTGTGGTTTTTATTTCTGTGTTTGAGCAGCCCCCCACTTCAGATACTTGTGAACATGAACAAAGGAATAAGAGGAAAAATCTGATGCCTATCAGCATTAATGGGACTCTTTTTTCCACCTGGGTCATAGATACATACAGTAATCTGTGTGACCTAACATCTGTGCCAAGCTAGCAAATCCAGTTTATCAGTATAAATATGTCCTTGTATTAAAAAAAAAAAAAACTGTGCATCTATGTTGTGCCAATTTGTATTACAAAACGTACAATACAAGTATCACAATGGGTTAGGAATCTTTATCTTTGTTTTTTGTGTTTTTTTAAATTAGGGAAACATGACTATACATAATACTTATTGAATTCAGCACTTTGAATATGCATGATTAAAACAGATGTATCAAAGATTTTGCCAAGGTAGTTGTTATGTGTATGTTGTTTCCGTGAAAATTTGCAAACTGCACAATTAACCCATGAAAAGAGTGGCATGCATTTTAAATATAACTGCTATTACTTTAGCAAAAGAAAATTTAATAGGTGAATTGTGAAACTGATTTTAATTTATAAGAAGATTATAAGGAAGCTGTTAGTCTTCCAACATTTTTTGGGTTAGTGAGAATTTTAATACTAAATACATTTTTGCATCCTTTAGACTTCATGTGTGTGTGTGCTACGTCACTTCAGTCGTGTCTGACTCTTTGTGACCCCATGGACTGTAGCCTGCAAGGCTCCCTCATCCATAGGATTTTTCCAGGCAAGTATACTAGAGTGTGTTGCTGTGCTCTCCTCCTGGGGATCTTCCCAACCCAGGGATCAAACCCATGTCTCTTGCTTCTCCTGCATTGACAGGCACGTTCTTTACCACTAGCACCACCTCAGAATCCCTTTAGATTTCATACCATTTTGCAATTGAGTATAAATAATAATAGGAACTTAGACATTCTAAATAGGGGAGAAACTAATAAATATAGTAGTAAGAGATTAAGTATCCATAGAGGAACAAAAAATAAATGTAGTTCTTCAAAAATATTTTTTATAAGATCAAGCCTCTAGACTAGCTCTATCTTTATTAACTGAGAGTTATGTTTTAAAATGTCCTGGTTGACACATAATTCTCATTCTTAAATTGGCCTTGAAATGCTTGGGCTTCTCATTGTCTGATGACAGTTCACCTATATAGTCCCTGAGTAGAGAATAACAAATTTTGAAAGGTTATAAACTCACCACATTTGCTTCTAATGAGGGCAGACTAGAAAGGAAATATTATCAAGGGATGGTCTCAGGCTGTGTTCCTTGGGTGATATTTTGTTATTTGGGAATTGATTTGGGAAAAAGATGCCTTTGGATTGTGGATTACAGAGCAAAATATTAAAGGACATTTGAAAGACAAAATCTGCAGATGAAACTGTCACCCAAACAATTTAATCTTAACTATGAATTACAGAAACAAAGCCTATAAGCAATGGGTGACTCTGACCACATATTATGATAAAGAAAGGATACTTCAAAAGGAAGTCTGGGATGTCAAGGTGAAATGTTACAGCGGTTTTCAATGCAAGCTACATATTAGAAGCATCTGTGGAGGTTTTAACGCTACAAATGATTGGGCTCTATTACTCAGGAATACTGAAATCAACTTCTCTTGATAATTGGGGCCCCTGCACCTGTATTTCTTTAAACCTCCACTGGTGATTTTGATGAGCAGCCAAATTTAAGAACCACCTGGGCTAGAAAAATTCCTTGAAGTGGCTGGAGTATTGCCATGGTGGTTCTCAATATAGCACCTGCAAAATTACCCAAAGTGGAGAGAAAGCCATTATAGGTGTCCTGCCATGCTATACGGAGAAGCTGATTCACTTTAGAATCAAAGTTCTTGTGACTAATACGTAACTGGCATGTTTTTCTTTGGAAAACAAATCAAACTGAAGAAAATGCTGAATATTACTTGCCCCCTTGTTGTTGGTTTTGGTGCATGCATGCTCAGTTGCTCAGTTTTGTCTGCCTCTTTGGGACCCCATGGACTGTAGCCTGCTAGGTTCCTCTCTCCATGAAATTTTCCAGACAGGAATACTGGAGTGAGTTGCCATTTCCTTCTCCAGGGGATCTTCCCAAGCGGATCGAACTGGTGTCTCTTGAGTCTTCTGCATTGGCAGGTAGATTCTTTACCACTGTGCCATATCACTGAAAAGGAATATTACCATAGACACTTCCCACTTTAAATGATTGTTGAATGAATAAAATAACTTTAACATCCTGAATTGTCCTTATTTGTGTTTCTGTATCAAATATTCTTATTCTACCAACAAATTATTTTCTTAGTAATTTGGAGCTTTTCAAAATGCAGTGTATTTAACATGCAGATCTGAAAGAATTCATTAAAAACAATTGTTGAAAAGCTACTGTTTGATAAACACTGCTAAGCTTATAGTTACTGTAATTTTATGACACATTCCCTAGTCTACTATTACTATAGTGTGGGTGGCTATGCATTATAAATATTGTTGATTAATATTATAGCAAGTTCACACAAGAGGCAAGTCTATACATGGACTTCACCAGATGGTCAATACCAAAATAAGATTGATTATATTCTTTGCAGTCAAAGATGGAAAAGCTCTATACAGTCACCAAAAATAAGACAGGGAGCTAACTGTGGTTAGATCATGAAATCCTTATTGCAAAATTCAGGCTTAAATTGAAAAAAGTAGGGAAAACCAATAGGCCATTAAAGTATGACCTAAAACAATTCCCTTATGATCATGATATACAGTGGAAGTGACAAATAGATTCAGGGATTAAATCTGATAGAGTAGCTCTTCATAGATCTGAAGAAGTATGGACAGAGGTTCATAACATTGTACAGGAAGTGGTGATCAAAAGGATCCCCAAGAAAAAGAAATGCAAAAAGGCAAAATGGCTGTCTGAGGAGGCCTTACAAATAGCTGAGAAAGAAGAGAAGTGAAAAGCAAAGGAGAAAAGGAAAGATATATCCATCGAATACAGATTTCCAAAGAATAGCAAGGAGAGATAAGAAAGCTTTCCTAAGTGAACAATGCAAAGAAATATAGGAAAACAATAGAATGAGAAACACTAGAGATCTCTTCAAGAAGATTAGAGATACCAAGGGAACATTTCATACAAAGATGAGCACAATAAAGGACAGAAACTGTAAGGACTTAACAAAAGCAGAGGATATTAAGAAGAAGTGATATATTTTGATAATTATCAATTATCAAAGAACTATTTGAGTTTCTGGAGTCATTCAGCAAATTCCCATTGGCTATCTATTTTGCATATGGTAATATAAGTTTCCATGTTATGCTCTATGAATTATGATGCTTTTGAGGTGTGGTGCTGGAGAAGACTCTTGAGAGTCCCTTGGACTGCACGGAGATCAAATTAGTCAATCCTAAAGAAATTCAATCCTGAATATTCATTAGAAGGACTCATGCTGAAGCTGAAGCTCCAATACTTTAGCCACCTGTTGGGAAGAGCTGACTCATTAGAAAAGACGGTGATACTGGGAAAGACTGAAGGCAGGAGGAGAAGGGAATGACAGAGGGTGAGATGGTTCGATGGCATCACTGACTCACTGAGCATGAAGTTGAGCAAGCTCCCGGAGATAGTGAAACACAGGGAAGCCTGGCGTGCTTTCTTGCAGTGGGTTGCAAGGCGTCGGGCATGACTCTGCAACTGAACAGCAACAAGGTTCACATATGGTCTCCTAAATCTTTTAATGTAAAATGTAATCATTTTATATTTGAATAATAAAGATCCTACTATCTGTTGAGGGGTTATCAACAAAATTGTTTAATTCAAAAACATTTAAAATACAATGAATAGTCACTTAAGATTTAAAAACTACAAATGACCCATAATACACTTGTAGAAAGAATGAAATGATATTTCCCTAAAGAGTTATTCATTTCAGTTCTAGGGGAGTCTGTTCCAAAATATTTGCACAGGAGGCACCACTGAAAATGGATTTTGTCAGTTCAAAGAAAAGGAAGGATTTATGTGCAGAGAGTGCTGTAAAATAAAATCATATTTGTTCCCACAACATATTTAGGGGATGATTAGTAAACAGCTATAGCTGGAGTATATGTGAATACACTTAGAGATTGAGCAAGACGGCAGGCTCATAAGCAAATTGGATATTTCAGTATTAATAGTTCATTTCAAAAGGCAACAGGGAAAAAGGAACAGGTGACAATACTTTGTGTAAAGATTTTTTAAAGCTATCAATGTTTGAGAAGTGTAACTGAAAGCAGTGCACAGATCTGATTAGATAAGCAAAAACTAGGTGGCAAGAAAACACAAAATATTCCAGGTAAAACTGTAAATAAGGAGGGTCAATTCAAGAGATTTTGCAAGTAGAATCATCAGGACTCAGTGGCCACCTAGGAAATGCAATAGAATGCAGTGGATTTGGGGACATTAATGACTATAATTTCAAGACAAATGCACAAAACACATTCGGGCAGAGTTGATGGAACCAAATGAGTTCTCTTTTACATAACAATGTGTTATGTGTTGTACTGTGCTAAGTCGCTTTGGTTGTGTCTGATTCTTTGTGACCCCATGGCCTGGAGCCTGACAGGCTCCTCTGTCCATAGGACTGTCTAGGAAAGAATACTGGAGGGGGTTGCCATTTCCAATTTAGGGGATCTTCCTGACCCAGGGATCAAACTGGCATCTCTTGTGCCTCCTGCTATGGCAGGCAGGTTGTTTCCCACTAGCGCCACCTATTAAACAGTATGTATATTTGATATACGTGATATGTCTGGATCAAACCAGAAAAGAAATTTTGATATGAGTCTAGAACTCAGGTGAAGGAAACCTGGTTGAGGGCTATCTTTTTGGCTACTTGTGATAGATAACCAGATAAAATAGTTTTAACAATAAAAGGAGTAATTATTATAGAACAAAGCATTTTAAGTTTGGGAACCTGACAATTCATTATCTGACCTTCCTGTAATCCCACTTTGCCATTTGACTTTATCAGTGGGAATCTTCTTCACTTTCTTCAAAGAGTATATCTCATCTCACTGTCATGACAGGGAATCAGGCCCCAACCTAAACCAGTTTATAGAAAGAGAAGGAAACAACCAAGATTGGTTTAGTTATACTGCACCTAAGGAGCTGGGATTAAGTGAACCTTTTCTGGCCATTTAATTGCTTGGATGAGGCTAATATCATAACCAATCTCTACTTTGACAGCAAAGAGAAAATGTGTGGAGATAGAGAGGTGGGAAGGAATGAATTCTAGCAGAAAACAGTACACTCAAAAAAAGTTATAGGTATATATGGATATCTATCCATAATGGTTGCATGGAATAATGAAATCCAGAATAATGTGTATGGAAACAGAAGTAACGGATGATAGAGAAAGTAATGTAAGAATAGTAAGATGTTCAAACATAATACTAAAAGGACTGACATTTTTAAGATAGAAGTGTGGGGTGTGGAATCAGGAAAATATACAACTTCTGGAGTATAGTTTAAAAGATCCTATTAAATATTGTAAACTGTTATATGTCAAAATTTTTTAAACATCACACAAATTATAGGAATTTTAAGTCAGGAATATCTTGGCATCTGGGAATAATGATTCTCAGTAAGCCAAGGATAGTGGCTGGATCTCATAGCTGGAGGGAACTGAGAGATTTTTATATTCACTTAAGATTGAGAAACATTGATGTAACGAGGAAGGAAAGAAAAAAAAAAAGTGGGGAGAGAATTCTGGGCAAGTAGTGGAGCAGTGGTAAAGAATCTGCCTGCCAATGCTGGAGACACAAGAGACTTGGGTTCAATCCCTGGATCAGGAAGATCCCCTGGAGTAGGAAATGGCAACCAACTCCAGGATTCCTGCCTGGGAAATTCCATGGACAGAGGAGCCCTGTGGGCTATAGTCCACGGGATCAAAAGAGTCAGATGCAACTGAGCACAGATGCACACAGTATCAACATTATGGGAGGCAGATAAGAAAATATTCCTTAAAGAAGAATGGCAGACAGAACCACACGCAGAATAGTGTCAGAATTTAAGAGGCTCATTATGAGTTAGCCAGCACCTGAGAGAATGGGAAAGAAAGAGCATGGCACGCTGTCTCCAGTCCTCTGTTGCCCGTGTCTTCAGCCTGTATGTTAGCCACATTGAGCTGAAGAGAGTGGGCCCAGGATGGGTTCTTCACCAGGAAGCCTCAGTGTCCTCCACAAAGGAGAGCCTTGGCTTCCCAGGTGGTGCTAGTGATGAAGTGCCTGCCTGACAGTGCAGGAGACCTGCGAGACATGGGTTCAATCCCTGGGTTGGGAAGATCCTCTGGAGGAGGGCACGCACCTCCAATGTTCTTGGCTGGAGAATCCTAGTGACAGAGGAGCCTGGCAGGCTGTGGTCCGTAGGACCACACAGTCAGACATGAACGAAGTGACTTAGCACAGCACAGCACAACACAGGACGTAAGGCTCAAAGCCCTTTATGTGTAGATGTGATTTTTGTAAAATATAAAAAAGAGAAAATGAAGGAAGAAAAAAATCACCTAAAGATATATTTTGGAATGAAAAAATACAGAAAAAGAATAATAAGGTCGTTCAAATATTTTGTGCTAAATAATTACACATGGCTGCTAATATTTAGGGTAATAATTTCCAAAGTAAGATGGCTGAAGACCATATTTCATACAATGCTAAGAAAGAAGCAGCAGCAAACTTGGTCACTCTCTCCAGCTGTTAAATAGGCAAACCTTTGACCATAGCTTTGGGCTGAGGGTCAGGAGTTAGCTGAGATTCAGAGACTGGTGTTATATAATTCAGAAAGAATAAATGGATTGATGGATTTGTTGTTGTTGTTTAGTTGCTAAGTCATGTCTGACTCTTTTGCAATCACATGGACTATAGCCCGCCAGGCTCCTCTGTTCATGGGACTTCCTAGGCAAAAATACTGGAGTGGGTTGCCATGCCCTCCTCCAGGGTATTTTCCTGACCCAGGAATCAAATTCTCATCTCTTGCATTAGCAGGTGGATTCTTTGCTGCTGAGCCACCAGGGAAGCCCCCGGAATTGAGGGGAAAGGATGCGATAATGAGTAGTTGTGGTGAGACTTCCTGGGATAGAAGGATTAACACCTGCATCCAAACAGAAAATAGAGCAGGTCAAGCTATAGCTGATACAATAGGCAGGCAGGAAGGAAATGGATGAATTGGTTCCTAACAATTGAGTTCTGTCAGTATCTTGGTAAAATGCTCTGTTAGTTTGATATGCATGCTGTTAACAAAGTCCATAAACTGAGTGGCATAAACAACAGAAATTTCTTCTCATAGCTTTGTGGCTAGTAGTCCAAGATCAAGGTGTTGGCAGGCTCATGAGCCTTCTAGCAGTGCTAGGGAAAGTTCTAGCAAGTTTCCTTGTTCCAAGTTTCCTCCTGATGTCTAGCAGTTCCTTTGCTTGTGGTAGGGCAATTCCAATGTTCACAAGGCATTCTTCCTGTGGGCATGCCTGTCTCTTCACATAGCATTCTTTTTTGAAGGATACTGTTATATTTAATTAAGGGTCCTCCATGTTCCAGTATGACATCATACTTAGTCAATTACATCAGCAGCAACTATTTCCAAATAAGTTCACCTTCTGAGGTACTGGGGTTTAGAGCCTCAACATAAGGATTTGTGCACATTCCAACCTGCAACAGATGCTGAATAATGGAAGAAAGAAAATTTGGAAAAGTAGTTGTGGGGAATGGGAAGAACAGTTGACAATATGTCATTTTTCTTCAGAAAGCCAATACACTGGGTGAATCCTATCAATAAATAAGGAAAATCTGTTTTCGCCAAATATATCTGCTTTTACTAGATGTTCTTAGTTTAGCAATAACAAGAGAATACAAATTATTCCAGTGATTTGATGGGATGTGTCTGACAGTCTACCATGTGCACATGTATTTCATTATAAACACACACAAAAAGAAAGTCACATTATGACTTGGGTAAAGTTAACACAGAAGCAGAATAAATAGAAGACTGGTGGTGTGCTGACTTGTAAAAAGCACATATATGACAAGCAGTTAAAGTATATGACTCATATTGAAAATATTTGTTGGGATAAGAAATAACACAAAAGGCTTGAAATTACGCTGCAACCATAAAAAAATTGTATTTGACAAGTCTATAAGAACAAAATTGTGACATCAGCTGAGATAAAAATAGGTTTGAACGGGACTGAAGAACATTTGGATTTCAAATATCTAATAAAGTGTGGCTGGGAAAAGCTAAATTACTTCAATGACACTGGTTGATACTAAATATTTAGAAAAAAAACAGCACCCATTTCAAGATAATGAATATTACCGATGCCTGCCCTCACCATCAAGAGTGATTTCTTTCTAGGTCATGAGTCCCAGGCGTATCACTTTCAACAAAAATCTTACACAAATAACATTCCTCTCCTTTCCTTGTACCCGACTCCATCCCCAATGCAAGTCTACCCTATGCCTTTATTAGTTGGTTCCCTGGTTTTAATACATGCTCCTGAAGGTTAAATTCAGTAATTCAGGATTTAAATTGCCTTATACCTCTAATGCTTATGCTTCTTTCCACAATATTCCTTCATAATATTGTAGCCCCCAGATATCAGCTATCTCATTTTCATTGCTTTCTCAGTATCAACTTAATAGTAAAACTATCTCAGGGCCATTTATCATTTAAAATTTTATATAATGAGCAGAGGATGAAAATCATTACTAAATATATAAGCCTTCCAATAATATAGCCCATAAATTTACCTCAATTACAACCATTAATATGTTTAGCAGTGGTTTTTCAATTCACATTTTCTGCCTTAATGGACATGAGAAGTAAATATTGACTGCTTTATAATATGACTTATTCTTGTGTATCTTCATAGCATTGATGAGAAACATAATTTCAACTGGTTTTATTCAAGATGTCTTATGGAGCTATAGATGAAAGTGAAAGAGGAGAGTGAAAACGTTGGCTTAAAGCTCAACATTCAGAAAACCAAGATCATGGCATCTGGTCCCATCACTTCATGGGCAATAGATGGGGAAACAGTAGAAACAGTGTCAGACTTTATTTTTTGGGGCTTCAAAATCACTGCAGATGATGACTGCCACCATGAAATTAAAAGATGCTTACTCCTTGGAAGGAAAGTTATGAGCAACCTAGATAGCATATTTAAAAGCAGAGACATTATTTGCCAACAAAGGTCCACCTAGTCAAGGTTATGGTTTTTCCAGTGGTCATGTATGGATGTGAGAGTTGGACTGTGAAGAAAGCTGAGCGCTGAAGAATTGATGCTTTTGAATTGTGGTGTTGGCGAAGACTCTTGAGAGTCCCTTGGACTGCAAGGAGATCCAACCAATCCATTGTGAAGGTGATCGGCCCTGGGTGTTCTTTGGAAGGACTGAGGCTAAAGCTGAAACTCCAGTACTTTGGCCACCTCATATGAAGAGTTGACTCATTGGAAAAGAGTCTAAAGCTGGGAGGGATTGGGGGCAGGAGGAGAAGGGGATGACAGAAGATGAGATGGCTGGATGGGATCACCAACTCGATGGACGTGAGTTTGTGTGAACTCCGGGAGTTGGTGATGGACAGGGAGGCCTGGCGTGCTGCGATTCATGGGGTTGCAAAGGGTCAGACACGACTGAGTGACTGAACTGAACTGAACTGAACTGAACTGAACTTATGGAGCTATATTCCACCCAGTTATCGCTTTCAAGGACTGTCCACATGAGAAATACACACATATAGAAGTATTTATGCTCCACAAAGATACTTTGAAATTAAAACATTAAACCAAAGCAAAAATAGAAAATGTAGATTTTTTTTTCCATAAAGGACTGATTATGAATATTTTCAAAGATAATGGAAGAGCGTTTAAAATGGATAGAAAAGGAAAAAGTTAAATAAGTCAGTGTTTAGTCATTTGAGTGAAGAAGTCTTTATATCAAGCTCTAATGCATTCAGCATTTTTAATCTTCCTTTCATGACATAAATTAATTACATGAACTAGTTTTTTAGAAAAAGGAAAATGCAAATAGGACAACCAACAGGTGTCTACAGTTATGGGAGTATGGATTAGAGCTTATAAAAAAGATGCTGTGGGGAATTAAAAATATCGAAGAAAAATAATATAGGATTTCTAGAGCTTCAGATATGGTGGAAATATATTGGGAGTTGAGAACTTTGAAAATGAGAGACATTTCCAGAGTAATAAACAATTCTGGACTGAGGCACAGGTGTTTCATTTTTGCCTCCCTGCATTTTTTTAACCAAAATTTTTTTTTTTTTAAACTTGTCTCTCCTTCACCTCTCTGAACCTGTTTGTTAGTTTGTAAAAGAAAATAAACTGAGAGTGAATGTATTATATCTTTTCCAACTCAGTCATTCTATGATTGTGTCATACCAAAAATAAGTCATCAGTAATTTCTGAGATGCATAAAATCAGTAAGACTTGGACATTTATTTGCTTATATCTTTAAAATTCCAGTAAAGTTTCTTAAAGTCCTCACCAGAATTTGATATCTTCATTGTTTTTTGATAATGATTTTTTTTTAAATTTTTACTTTATTTTCCTTTACAATACCGTATTGGTTTTGCCATACATTGACATGAATCCACCATGGGTGTATATGAGATCCCAATCCTGAATCCCCCTCCCACATCCCACCCCATTTCCTCTCTCTGGATCATCCCTGTGTACCAGCCCCTAGCATCCTGTATAGGGTTTGCTAGGAGTTGGGGCACCAGAAGTGCTGACTACAAAGAGGCAAAACAAATATAGATAATAGATTTGTTACTTACTCTGATTGTGTTACTTAATCTGGTTGCATAGCACAACACTGGGCATTTGGCAATTTCATGGAACTGTACACCAAAAACACAGAGTTTTACTGGGTGTGAAGTTTTAAAAAGTGAACCAGGCAAAATATCCCCTCTGCCCTTCTCCTTTCGGACCAGAGTACTCTTTGTTTTTGCTCATGGACTAAGACTGATCCTTTGAAATAATAGGGACTCAGTAATTAGTGATCAAATGAACAATTAAATAGATTTCTAGATTTAAGATTAATTTTTATTTTTTAAAGTTGTGTGTTTTAAGAGTGATACAGTGAGGCATAATCCACTCAATCAGTGTCAACCAAGAGTGAAATAATGAATCAAACACTAAAACACTTACCCATCTACATAATCCAACCTAGACTTCTGAAAAAACAGCTACTATGTGTCAAGGAGCAAAAGTACATGAAAGGCATGTTGTGATTCTTGCTATTTATTTCAAAGGTACTAGGAAGAATGCTATATAACTATTAAATATGCGAACTCTCCACTACTTCTAAGCTATGTGTTTTGAGGACATTATGTAGCCTGTGTGCCCCTCCCTTTTTAAAATCTAAAAATTGGAAATAATGCTATTTATTTCTATAGGTTATTGGAGGAATAGACAAATAAATGCATATGAGAGATTTAGAACAGGGTCAGGCACATAACAAGCAGTTGATAAAGGTCAGCTACTATTAGGCAGTTTCATGGTGTGGCAGACAAACCATTCATGCATTTTGTCCCATTCTCTTGACAAGAGAAAAGTGGAAATATGTCCTCCTTCTTACATTTACTATGCAATCTCCATATTTATAGGCTATCAATATATGTCATGCAAGTATAATGGAAATGTAAAAAAATGAGGAATGCTGGATTCTCATATTTGCTTTTCTGCGTATTTCTAGCATAGCATTTGGAAAAGGAGTAACCTTACAAATCTGAATTTCTTCATTTATAAAATGAAAAGATTGGACTGGACAGCCTTTGGGGTCTTTTAAATTCTGGGATTCAGATATATGCATCAACAGTGGATGAATACAGCAATCTGACCATTCTCTGTGGGAAGCATTGTTCACGTGGTCAGATATATGTTACTCATACTCTGCACACAAAGCACATGCAAATTCGCCTCATCTGTTTCATCCAGGCAAGGGTGACCTTTCACAATCTGGTATGAATTACAAAATCTTTCTAGCTGTTACAAGTGAATAGATCATATTCTTGTAGCACCTATAAAAGTCATATTTGCTGTCAACTTGAGAAATTTTGGCTCTGTGCTCATGTTTCTCTTTCCCTGTCATAGGAGAAAGGCAATTCTTCTTTTGAGGAGGACAAGATGTACCATGAGAAAATGTGAAAAATAACCTATTCCTGGCCCCAACAGCTACAGGAGCTACATATTTGAAAACAAAAGCATATTTACATTTTTACGTAAATATCCAAGCTATTTGCTTTAATCTTCTCTGCAATATTGTCGTTGAAGCTAAGATTGGGCTGTACCCTTCAGAATGTAGCAGTCTCCCCATTCCTACCAAAATGTAGTCTTTACTGCCTGAAGGACTTTTTATTCATTTAGCTATAACATAAATGCCAATTTACTTCACCATCTGGGAAAAAGGGTTTTAAGTTAGTTTCTCAGAAAATTTACCTAATTGAACATAGCTTATTAACTAAAGTTTCTTTGGGATGGAAAAATTATGTATGTGTACTTGTATTCTAACATATTTCATCAGAAATGATTTGGAAAATACCCAAGGTTTTATTTATCACACAGCTTCATTCTCTCAGGAATGTAACTGTCATGACATCACCTGGCAGGCCTGGTCACAGGAACTACCCTTTGAAACAATGAACATGACATTGAGTTTTTCTTTTCAGTGTCTCAATATGGTTCTTCATATAAGCTGAGAGAAAAATGGTACAACTTGATTGAAGTAAAGGCATAAAACTCATATCTTAACAGATGTGTTATTTAAGTTTAAAATGGAAGTAAAAATGTAAATCAACTTCTACCAAAGTTTGCACAGCTGTCGCTATGTTTTAAAGGTGGCAGTGGCTTGACAGTCCCAAGAAATAGGCAAAAATAAAGCATGAAGGTATCTTTGAACAGGGTTTTGAAATGTTGATCTTTTTTTATCTTTTAATATGTTCCATGGGCCAAATAACCATCAGATCTAGTCAATGTCTCCTTTGCGTCTCTTCTCACCTTTGTGGGAGCTGGGGTTACTGGATTCACTCTGCATAGAAATGTAGGCAATGGATAGTGAAAATTTATGAAAGATGCCAGGCAATAAATTGAATCTATTTGTCTGTATTATGATTATAATTCTATATCTACTTTAGCCATCCACTCAAAAAAATGAAGCATGTTTCTCATCATGGTATAAAGTATCATAGTTTTTTCTATTTAGATAGAAATAGAAATTAATTAACAAATCAATGAATCAATATATTTGTTACACACACTATATGGAAGTCATTCCTCTGAGAGGAGGGGGTTGGTCTTCTTTAAGGAATTTAACTTAAGGTACAGTAAAGTGACCAAGTAGCATATGACCCACCTGTATAACCCCCTGTTTAGTAAAACCTCCCCAAGTCCTCTGGGAGGAGTTAATGCCCAGCTCTTCTTACTGTCATAGCATTTGTACTGCACTCTTTAATCAGTTATTACCACATATACTATTGTTCAAAGCTCAGGTTCTAAGATCATGCTACCTGGATGCAAAGTACTATGGCTCAGTTAAATATCATGTCTTCTCATTTCTAACTAGAAATGATGTATGTACTTGCCTTATAGAGTTGATATACTGATGGGTAGGACCATGATCCTGAAGCATTGTTTTGGTAAGTACATCCTGCAGAAAACTGTGGTGCAAAGGTTAGCTAATAAACAGTTTCTTGAAAAAGATTACAAAAAATTGACCAAAAATGACTATAGTAAAGTCAGATAGAAAAAATTATGTCGAAGTAGAAATTACATGCTGGCTGACTAATTGAGTTGGGGATGTGTTTGGGACTGGAGGCTTGAGAGTAGGTCATGACTGACAGGATAATAATGGTTCCCAGTAATAGAAATAGGAGATTTATTTTAGGAAAAAATGTTTACGATTAGAAGCATATCAAGAAACATCCATTTTCCTGCTTTTTCTTCTTCATGAAAATTACTACCTAGCATCATATTTAACTTATTTTTTTGGTTTTATTGTTCTTCTCAATTGAAATGTAAAAAAAAAAAAAAGCCTATTATAGTAGAAATACTATTTGTATTATATTTATCTCTGCTTAGTAGGTACTTTATAAATACCTGTTAAATAACTGAGTGAAAAAATGAAACATCTAAATATGAATTCAGGAAGCAGGCATAGATTTTATAAAGGAGTATCAGAAGAAGTATTCAACTCTGAATACTCCTTGGAAGGACTGATGCTGAAGCTGAAGCTGCAGTATTTTGGTCATCTGATGTGAATAGCTGACTCATTGGAAAAGTCCCTGATGCTGGAAAAGATTGAGGGCAGAAGGAGAAGAGGGCTTCAGAGGATGAGATGACTGGATGGCATCATTGATGCAATGGGCATGAACTTGAGCAAACTTTGGGAGATGGTGAGGGACAGGGAGGCCTGACATCCTGCCATCCTTGGGGTTGCAAAGAGTTGGACACAACTGGGTGACTGAACAAAAAAAACAATCAGAAGAAGAATTACAATTTATCAAATAGAAAGGGAAAAACAGATTACAGAGTAGCAGAGAGAACCTAGAGTATTCAATTAATATGAACTTGTAGAGGGTCAAGAAAACAACAAAACAAATAAGGATTTAGGGTGTTTGTTTGTTTGTTTGTTTGTTTGTTTTTTGCTTGTTTGTTTCTGTAAAATTCTCTGGCTTAGGAACAAAATACAAATTAGAGAAAGAGAAAAAAAGAGTTCAGCTGACTTGACCTGACAAGCACACAAGGAAAGTGAAGGAAGTTAAGGAAACTTAGTCTTAAGGAATTTAAATTTCTCAGATCTGATCCCTCAACCAGCAGCATGAGAATCACTTGACGAGTGTTAGGACCCCATCATTTTGAGGGTGGCTTATCTACTAGGTTTCTTGATCTACTGAATAAGAAACTCTGGGATAGGTTCAGCAATTGCTGGTTTAACACATCTTCCAGATATTTCTACAGGCTGAAATTAAAAACCAATGTCCTAAATTGTTGAAGTTTTTCAAATGTGAGGCTTAGCTGAGAAAGGAGTTTAAAAAATTTTATTGGGTATAGTTGATTTACAATGCTGTCTTAGTTTCTGCTGTTCAACAAAGTGAATCAGTTATACATATATCCCTTGAACTCTGCTCAATACTCGGTAATGACCTATATGGGGAGAGAAAGAAGTTTAACTACCACTAGAATAGAGGTCTGTTGGACCATTGCCATGTTCTGAGAAACCCCATAGAGGGAGCATCTGATGTTGTAGCAGTGACTATGAAGTCTATGGATTGTGATTGAGCTACTGGATGGCTTTGGGATGTGAGAATATTCTGGTACTCTCTTTCTGAGTTCAGAGAACCTTTCTACTCTGGCTCAATAATCAGAAAAGATGAAGTAAATGTTTTCAAAGACCCAATAACTTTGTACCAGATAAAGTCAGAAAGGTATGTTTGTCTTAGGCTCAATATATGCTTTGTCTAGTACTTTGAAAACATAATTTTTTCCCTCAATTCTCAATTGTAATAACTTGAGGAATATTTTGGTTACTTCAGTAAATATGTATTGGTTGCAAATGTTTTCATTAGTGTGTATCTATTTATCTATCTATGGGGTCATTAGTGGCAAAGAACCTGCCTGCCAATGCAGGTTAGACGTAAGAGACCTGTGTTCAGTTTCTGGATTGGGAAGATCCCCTGGAGGAGGGCATGGCAACCCACTCCAGTATTCTTGCCTGGAGAATCCTGTGGACAGAGGAGTCTGGCCAGAGGAGTCCCTGGGGTCACAAAGAGTCAAACAACTGGCAAATTGGAAATAAATAGGACATAAAAGAATTGATTATACCTTCTTTCTGATGCCATTACAATCAGAAACTAATTTCAATTTGATGATTACACCAAATGATTATCTTCTCCTTATAAATGCTTACTTCCTAGCATACCATGACACGAGCTAAGCTACATTGCAGCAGAGCCTAGTATACAAACCTCTTCCATTCACAGCTGCAGTGTGATGCTAAAAACAGTCATGTACTATTTTTTCACAGATGCCTGACAGCATGGACCAAAATGGAATTTATATTCAGCTCATCATATCTGGGCATATTCTGTTTTGTTAAATGATTGAAAGTGTATCACAAAATGCATATTATATGAAATTCTTGTTTGAGAGAAACAATAGCTGTTATTATAAAATGGATTCCCACTCTAGAAGAAGAAGAGGGTCAAAGTATCTACTTGATAGGCACATAAAATCCTGCAGAGAGGCAGGGCTAGACTGGCACACAACAGAAGGAGCTAAATAGTTACTTACATGAGATGTGAGAATTATCTACTAACTCAACATCTCAGCCTCAAACTGTCTTTTCTTCATCTTCCCATAATGCCTGGAATTTCACTCTTAAGAGATCCATTCACTGATTTAAGATATTGTGCCTTTAGCTGTCTCATGTTAAAAGGTGAATGATCTTAGAAGAGGTAATATCTTCCATTTATACCCAGTCATGGCCCACCCTCTCAGGCATGAGTTAGCTGATTTTACCTCAAGAGACTGTTTTTGCAGAATGGATCAAAGATCTGATCTGCCATGTTCTACAGTGCACTTGCTCTTGGTAAGCACATGGCTTTATTGGAATCTTCACTCCAGAGAGAAAGTTGAAATCACCTTTTTAAAAAGAGCGAGTATGTGAGAACTTAAATCAACTCATGCTGGTGAACTGAGTTACAAAGTCACTACAAGGCAATACAATGAAGAATTAAGCTGAACACCAAGAAACGAGGAATTATGCAAAAAGTAGACACAGGCCAATGTGCAACACTAGCCTTGAGTAGGAGAGAAAATTATATTTATTTGGTCAATTCATTCTGTATAATCAAATGTGGGTAAGTATAAACACTCAAATCAGAAGCTATGGAAAATTCTAGTTCAAGTCTGACATTGGGCTTGATAGTGAGATTGTTGAAAGAAAGGCCTAGAACAAGCATTTGCAGTTGGGCAGATATAATCTTTCTCACATGATATGCTGTCTTTTTGCACCATCAGTGACTGATCTCCACAGATCTTTAGCATGGTTGCCTACACACAGCAAAATAAAATTATGAAATCTTGTTATTAAGTACTTTTAACTTGATTTAATGAGAAAATATTCTATAGAATTAACTACAGCCTGCAAAAATCAAAGTCCAACTGTGGTATGTACATAGAATGTCACATACTTAAATTCACTTAGTTCCTTTGAGTGTGTGCCATTAACAGAAAATGTGACCTCTTATACAAACTACTCACCTTTTTTAAAACAAAGCAAAAAATAAATAAAATGTAAGTGTTTAAAATTTATATAATTAACTTTTCAACTGTAAACACTGAAAAGATTATGATTATGCTATCCATTAATTGAAAAGTACTTTATTGTTGTTGTTTTTTAACATTGTGTTTTAAAGAGCTCATTTTAGAGTCCATTTTATTCATTATTTTTTTCCTGTTCATGTTGAAAAACACAGAAAGATGGTTTAATTGTCTAGGATTGGCCTGCTTTTCTTAAGTGTATGAACTATCTAGTGAATTTTCATTATATTCCTATAAAAATAGTAATCAAAATATACACTTCTGATTTGACATTCACAAGTCCTAATGTAATAAAAAGAATCTAGTTTCATGCTCCTTGTGTTCTAAGAGTGTAAATCACTTTACGCAAATTTACATTTTTATGAAGTAGAAATTCTGAATATTTTTAGCCTTGAAATAGCTTTAAAATGCAATAATCTTTTGGCACTAGGGCTTAACAAGGACAAATATCGTGCAGTGAAACAAAAGGTCACCTGATTGAGAATATTTAAATGTTCTTCATCCTTATTTGAAAATAGATAGTATACTTTTTTTCTACCCTGAACAAAGTAAAACTTAGGAAATTTGTTAATTTTTATTGTGTTCTCTTTTGATTGTTAAATATCATTGCAACATTCCATAGAACTACTAATGTTTTATGAACAGTCATATATCATTAGAGGTTCTTTACAGGATGCTATTCTCCAATTAGGACTAACACCAAATTATAAGCATTAAATTAAAATACACAAAACTTTCCTTGAAGCAAGAGGTTAAACTTGATTCTGTTTTACTCATGGAGGCGATTTTGTTACTGTGATATTTGTTGTTGTTGTTCAGTCACTAAGTCGTGTCTGACTCTTTGAAACCCCATGAATGGCAGCATGCCAGGTTTCCCTGTCCTTCACTATCTCCTGGAGTTTGCTCAAACTCATGTCCATTGAGTCAGCGATGCCATCCAACTCCTCATCCTCTGTCGCCCCCTTCTCCTCTTGTCCTCAATCTTTCCCAGTGTCAGGGTGTTTTCCAGTGAGTCAGCTCCTTGCATCAGGATGTGATATTTATAAAATAACTTAAGTATAGGTTATGAGTATTGATATTTAAAAGATTAAAACAAATATGACAAACCTGGTGTTTTCTTGTACTGTTCCTCTCATAAACGAAGTCTTAATTTACTCTATTAATTTTAACATGGGCTTAAAATGTCAAATAATACTATTCTGGGCTGTTTTTGTCCCCAGTGTGACACACACACACAAATTAAAAAAAAAAAAAAGTCCGGAGAACCTTTCCAAACTTCATTTACATAAAGTAAATAAACTTCAGAGTATTTGGTAGTACCACTAATAATATTGTTTGCTTCATTAGCAATAGTCTTTAACTGTGAAACATTGTATCTTTGGAGTGAAAGGTGCCTATGAGAGGCGCTAGTGTCAAGTACTAGATACTTGCAAAGGAGAATGTGTGTTTTCTTTATTGTCAAAACTTTGTGTTGTTGTTGTTTTTTAACTAAGTTAATGCAAGGCTACTGTTTATTATTAATTAGTTCAGTTCAGTAGCTCAGTCTTGTCCAACTTTTTGTGACCCCATGGACTGCAGCACACCAGTCTACCCTGTCCATCACCATCTCCCAAGCCTTGCTCAAACTCATGTCCATTGAGTCAGTGATGCCATCCTACCATCTCATCCTTTGTCATCCCCTTTTCCCCCTGCCTTTTATCTTTCCCAGCATCAGGGTCTTTTTCAATGAGTCAGCTCTTTGCATCAGGTGGCCAAAATATTGGAGCTTCAGCTTCAGCATCAGTCCTTCCAATGAGTATTTAGGACTGATTTACTTTAGGATTGACAGGCTGGACCTCCTTACAGTCCAAGGAACTCTCAAGAGTCTTCTCCAATACCACAGTTCAAAAGCATCAATTATTTGGTACTCAGCCTTCTTTTTGGTCCAACTCTCACATCCATACATAGCTAATAGAAAAAAAAAAAAAAAAAGATAGTTTTGACAAGACAGATCTTTGTCAGCAAAGTAATGTCTCTGCTTTTTTAACATGCTGTCTAGGTTGGTCATAGCTTTTCTTCCAAGGAACAAGTGTCTTTTAATTCATGACCGCAGACACCATCTGCAGTGATTTTGAGGCCCAAGAAAATAAAGTCTGTCATTGTTTCCACTGATTTGCCATTTATTTGCCATGAAATGTATGGATGTGAGAGTTGGACTGTGAAGAAGGCTGAGTGCCGAAGAATTGATGCTTTTGAACTGTGGTGTTGGAGAAGACTCTTGAGAGTCCCTTGGACTGCAAGGAGATCCAACCAGTCCATTCTGAAGGAGATCAGCCCTGGGATTTCTTTGGAAGGAATGATGCTAAAGCTGAAAGTCCAGTACTTTGGCCACCTCATGCGAAGAGTTGACTCATTGGAAAAGACTCTGATGCTGGGAGGGATTGGGGGCAGGAGGAGAAGGGGACGACCAAGGATGAGATGGCTGGATGGCATCACGGACTCAATGGACATGAGTCTGAGTGAACTCTGGGAGATGGTGATGGACAGGGAGTCCTGGCGTGCTGTGATTCATGGGGTCGCAAAGAGTCAGACATGATTGAGCGACTGGACTGAACTGAACTGATGGGATCAGATGCCATGATCTTGGTTTCTTGAATTTTGTGTTTTAAGCCAGCTTTTTCACTCTCCTCTTTCACTTTCATCAAGAGGCTTTTTAGTTCCTCTTCACGTCTGCCATAGGGTGGTGTCATCTGCCTATCTGAAGTTATTGATGTTTCTCCCGGCAATCTTGATTCCAGCTTGCGCTTCATCCAGCCCAACATTTTGCATGATGTACTCTGCATAGAAGTTAAATAAGCGGGGTGACAATATTCAACCTTGACATACTCCTTTCCCAATTTGGAACCAGTCCATTGTTCCATGTCCAGTTCTAACTGTTGCTTCTTGACTTGCATACAGATTACTCAGGAGGCAGGAGTAATGGTTTTCCCATCTCTTTCAGAATTTTCCACTGTTTTTTGTGATCCACACGGTCAAAGGCTTTAGCCTAGTCAATAAAGCAGAAGTAGATATTTTTCTGGAACTCTGTTGTTTTTTCTAAGATCCAATGGATGTTGGCAATTTGATCTATGGTTCCTCTGCCTTTTCTAAATCCAGCTTGAACATCTGGAAGTTCTCAGTTCATGTACTGTTGAAGCCTTGCTTGGAGAATTTTGATCATTACTTTGCTAGAGTGTGAAACGGGTGAAATTGTGCAGTAGTTTGAACATTCTTTGGCATTTCCTTTCTTTGGGATTGGAATGAAAAGTGATTTTTCCCAGTCCCGTGGCCACTGCTGAGTCTTCCAAATTTGCTGGCATATTATTATTAATAGGATATAATATTCGGCCATTTTTTCTAGGAATGCAGTGAAAAGGCCCTATTTTGTGAGGCCATATGTACTTACACTGTCACTCACAGAAGTAGATTTTGCAACTTTGCAGTGTCCATAATTAACATTTACTAGTTGCTTTGCTTTTCTAGGAAGAATCATGAGAGTGAGAATGTAAAATTGATCTGAACTTGCAGAAGAGTTCAAATGCTAAATTCTGAAATTAATTAGTAGATATATGACCACCCTTGATCTTGATTCTAATACAATTCTAATTAAACCTACAACATAAATGAAGAATTCATACACTGGGAAGGCTTATTTTTTATTTCTTCTACTATTTTTTACTCTGTTTCATGCTCAGGCTCAAATAATTTCTAATTAGCTGAACTACTCACTGAACATCACTTTAGAAGCACAAAATAGAAGTTGAGCCAGCAAAGAGACAGAAAGTAGAAAATAACATGATTCAAGATATGGTAGAATTAGATAGAAAATCCTTTTGTAGTCACAGTTCACTCTGAATAGCTTTACCAATTTAGTAGCCTGTGGATATTAGTATGTTATCTTATTACTACAGGGAAAATAAAACAAAATACATATGCTATCTGGGTTCCTTTTCCTTGTCATTCAGGTCCCTACAGCGTATGTTCCCAGTATGTCTCTGTCATCATCCTGTTCTCCATTTTGTTTGCTCCAAGGTCTGAGGGAACTAGACGTTTCCAAACATGCTTCCGGTCTCCCCTATTTCTGTACTTTCCCATTATCCTCTAAGGTCCGTGTCAAATGTCTCCTGATTTCTGGCCTGTTTCTTGAACTGATTATGCCCATTTTCTCCTGGGAACCACCATGGCCTTCTAATTGTGCCTACCTTGTTCCTTGATAGCAAAATGCCAAACATTTTTCTCCATTCTGGGTACACTTCAGTAAGCAGAACGAAAATATTTGCTCTCTTGGCGATTATATTCTCAGATGGTGAGACAGACAGCAAACATAACATATAATACGTTATGGGCTTCCCAGGTGGCAAAGTGGTAAAGAATCCACCTGCCAATGTAGGGGACACGGATTCAGTCCCTGGGTTGGGAAGATCCCTTGCAGTAGTAAATGACAAACCACTTCCATCATTCTTGCCTGGAAAACTCCTTGGACAGAGGAACCTGGTGGGCTACAGTCCTGGGGGTTCCAAAATATAAGACATGATTCAGCATGTGTGTGTGCACAGACACACACACATACAAACTTATGTGTTTTAGAAAGAGATAATGACTATGGGAAAAATAAAGGAGAGATTAGAGACTTTGGCAGTTGCGGGGGCAGGATTCCAATTTTAAATCCAACGTTCAAGGAATGCTTCAATGGAAAGGTGATATTTGAGCGAGAATTTGAAGAGCTGTAGCTATTTGGAGAGGAGTGCTTGGGGAAAGACGAGTAGCCAGGGAGAGTCCTCAGATGGGGGTTTGACTGCAGCAGAATGTTCAGGAAGGGAGAAAGTTGGAGTCAGGGAGCCATCTTGGGTCAAATGTTATAGGGCTGTGTTGATAAAGGCAAGGATTGCTTTTACTCTAGTAAAATGGAAGCTATTGGAGAGTTTTGAGCAGAGGAGCACCAAGCCCTGAATTAGGTTTCTAAAGCATAATTCTGAACACTGTTGAGAGTAGATTGCAGTTGGAAAGGTTAGAAATGGAAGTCTAGTTGGAGTGTATTGTAGCAAGCAGGGAATTGACAATGGTAACTTGTTGAGTAGTAGCATTGGAAGTGATAAGAAGTACTCACTTTCTAGATAGAAATTGAAGATAAGGCAATGCAATTTTCTAACAGACTGGATTTGTGGGGTAATTGAAAATGAGTAATCAAAGAACACCCCAAGGTAATCTTGAATTATAATTAGCAAATTTACCTTATTTTTCCTTCCATCTCTAAATTATTGCTTTAACATGTGTGCTTACACATATGGTCATACACTTGCATTACTCGTCAGTAATTTAGACTGATAGTCTATACAATATGGTTCATTTCTCTGTGGACTGAAAAAATTAAAAATGAAATAAGGGTTAGTATAATTTAAAAGGTTTGAAAGTGCTAATTTTTTTTTTTCTGATTTTGAATTGGATATAATTTTGCTTCAGGCTAGCTGGAAGAGTTCTGTAAGTGACAATTTAAACTTAAATTAATCTCACTTTAAAGCCTTTTTAATAAAGCTTTTCTATGAAACACTGAAAAGCCAGCAATATGAAGGCTGTAATATTCCCAGGAATATGTAATTTAAAACTTCAACTTAGTTTGAATTTTACTGTGTCTTTTAATTAAATTCCAGATCTTTGCAGACAACTAGTATACATGTATAAGACATATCTATCTAGAAAGTGATGTGATGGAAAGTATTCAGGCATTTATCATGATGTTGAAAGCTCCAAATATAAATGCTAATTCAGCAATTATTCAACTCTGTACTTGAATTAATCTGTATGGATATGGACACGGACACATTATTGAAATGGATAATAGTCTAATTCATGCAGACTTTGCAACTTAAAAAGAGAAGTATTTTGTATCAGTATTGGTGTGTTTTTTTCATATTAAATTAGGTGAAATTAAACAAAACCAGAAAGCTGTATTAAATGTGGACTGGAGGTGTTTTTTTTTTTTTTCTTTTTTTTTGAGAATCAATCTAAAGATAAAAATATGGAATATAAAATATACAATATAAAAGTTATAAAATGAAAAGAACTACAGAAAAATTCTACTACAATAAATTATTTTTTATTATTTTGAATAATGTATTCTGTAAAGAATGTTACTGCAAATAGATTGACTGCAATTCACATTGCCACCGTAAGTTATTAAGTTGAGTCTAAGTGTCTATTTTGGGTATTCATTTCCACCTGAAAGGTGATATTTTTTAGAAAACAATTTGGTCATTTCCAGAAAAGGAGACAACATGATTTAAATATCAACTGTAACTGAAGAAGAATAATCAAGATAATATTATTATAGGCACATTTAATCAGAAAAAAATGACAATTTGTTGTAAAATTCATAAATACTAGTTGATAACTCATTCCAGCCACATAAAGGGCCTTAAAATTTTCACACCAAGGCAAAGAAAATTTTTTGCATAGCAAGTAATTATTTAGACTCCAAATGACAGACCATTGAAATACAAGACCTTGCTATCATTATTCATGCTTTGAAGGTAAAATAAAATAATTATATAAACACCAATATTATGACATGTAAGAAATAAATGAGCACAAATAGAATTGTTGCTACACCCTGAACAATTTGCAAGTATTTGTCTATAATTTAACATAATATTTATTTAATACCTATCATTGGAAGACTGTTGCAAGGTGTGGGAACTTGAAAGACTGAGCAATGACAAGCATAGCTATGAATTATCACATTTAAAATCAGGTAAATCTGGGATACAATATGTATTACTGGGAGAGAATAATGTATTATTAATACATCTTCTGTTATATTCATTACACATATATATTCATAACAAAAGGTTTATTTCTCACTTTACGTTTTACTCACAATTTGTGTTTTGTTTCTGCATGGATATTAAGTAAAAAGGAAAATACCTTGTGGAAAGACAAGGACATACACTAAATTATAGCATCAATTTAATCAAACTCCTGCCTCAAAGGGTTAAGTATGAATCTTTCTGAAACTAATATTTCTATCTCTTGTATTTATATCATTCCTTCTTACCTTTAAAAAAATCTATTAACTAACTCTCCTATTTTGAATATTCAATATTTTTCTCTACCCTTCACCCCATCCCCATTTTATAAACCTCTAGAGTAGCCTCATCTAGTGCTGTCTTCTTATATTCACATCCACAATATTCTTCCTTAAAGGTAGTATTCCTCTTGAGTCCATGTAACTTTACAATCCTGTTGACCAGTTCAGTTCAGTTCAGTTCAGTCACTCAGTCATGTCTGACTCTTTGAAACCCCATGGACTGCAGTACACCAGGCTTTTCTCTCCATCGTCAACACGTGGAGATTGCTCAAACACATGTCCATGGAGTCGATGATGCCATTCAAGCATCTCATTCTATGTTGTCCCTTTCTCCTCCCGCCTTCAATCTTTCCCAGCATCAGGGTGTTTTAAAGTGAGTCAGTTCTTCACATCAGGTGGCCAAAGTATTGGAGTTTCAGCTTTAGCATCAGTCCTTCCAATGAATATACAGGACTGATTTCCTTTAGGATGGACTGGTTTGACCTCCTTGAAGTCCAAGGGACTCTCAAGAGTCTTCTCCAAAGAAAAGAATTATATCTATGAAATAAAATTTAGAATCAGTTTACAGTTGCTAACAGTTTTGCTTTACCATAAGAAAATGATTAAACATAATTATCTCTCATTACTATAATTGTGTTAAGAAAATGACTTAAACTCCCAACGTAGGAAATAAATATTTATAGAATCTCATGATTTGTTTTCATTCCCCTCCCTCATTTCGATCAGTGAAAATGTCTTTCTCAAATTAATTAAGGCTCTGACGCAGGCTTTGGGAACTGCTGGTCTGTTTCTTGCCCTTTCTAATTCTTCACCACCTATCTTCTCTGTAGTCCTTAGTTTGTATCATCACCCCTTTCCAGGGCTCACAATAGTAACCATGACCACACAGTAGTCATTTCCAATTAACTGTCAGTTTTCCTTGTACTGGATGTGCTTCCAATATTTGATAGCCATCGACATCTTTAAAAGGTTTTTGTGACACAGCTCTAACCTGCTTTTACTGCTTCATGACAATTTCTCTCTCTCTCTTTTTTCCTATTCTTTCTTTTCACATAAAATTGGGCATTTAGAATTTCTGATAACAATTTATAACTTGACATGCTTCTTCCCTCAGTGATGATTTATTTTCAGTTTCAACTCAAACTCTTGAAATTGACTGAAAAACATATTTTCAACCCTAATTTTCTTTATCTCTATTTACGATTCAATAGTTCATTTTTAAAAACATGGATGATAAGTAGAATTCCAGACTAAAGTCTTCAAAAATAGAAATATATTCCATCATCTTTTCTTTCAATTTCCTCTTACCTAGTATATCATCTAGTCTGTCTTATTTGTTTAGTTTTAATTAACACTTCTCTAACCACCCATTCACATGATAAGTACTCATTTGTGAGAGTACTTGTTTGTACTGATTCTTTCTTCTCAGTCAGACCCCAAATCTTCTTTCTTCAAAAATTCTCACTAAGTTTTTCCTTCACTTTCAAGCTATCCATTTTATTAAGGGTAAGTGATTTATTTGAGGAGTATGATATTGCATGTCTGAGAAATTTTCTATAATTTTTTTTATCCATCTGTGTATGCTAAAAGCCTTCAAAGTTCATACTGATCAAAACTTGTTAGTCCCATTACTCTCTTGACTAATCTATTGTAAAATTCTATTACAGTTCCTTTTGTAATCAGTAAATTAATATTCTTTTAGATTAGGTACTATATTCCATCATCATTCTCCCATGAGAAGAGCTCTTTTTGTTTGTTTGTTTTGTTTTGCTTGTAAATCTTTAGTGGTTTACCATTGCTACTTTTAAGTACTGGCAAACTATGTCCTTTCCATCCCCTTTTCCACTTTCAGGTCTTATTCCCAATTTTATCTATTTAAGCAAAACATAGTAACTGGTTTTGAATTCTGTTTTCAAACACACAAATTAAATGAACTGAACAAGTTATTTTTGTACCCAAAGCCTTAGTATCCTTATCCTCAGCACAAATGCAGTGATTGGCACATAGTAGATACCTAATAAAAAGACACATATTAGGCATTCATTTCATTTTCTTCTATTTACATCTGCCCTGTGTTTTCCAACCTCTGCACTTTTTTCTAATCCCTCCCTCTCTATAGAAGTGCTATCATAAAACTCTCCTCAACTTTGCTCCATCTGCTGATGACAGTTTGGAGCCTAGAGATGATAACATTTTGGATTCAGTATTATAAAAATGCTATTGTTTTATCTGTCTTTGTAAAATCTAAAGATTCTATTTTGATCATTTAATTTCTAAAAGTGGATTGTAAAGTTTATGAGTCACACAAGAAAGTTAAACAAATAATGGCCTTATTAATATGAGTGGTGTGGTGGAATGCTAATTGATCCAGGTGGTCAGACTTCACTACATTTTGTTACTAAATAACTGTATGGTCTTGCGCATACCACTTTGTGTCTTGGGTATCAGTTTTCTTTTTTTGTTGAATGATGGTACTAAAGCAAGTAATGATAAATATAGCTAAAGTTCTATGTACTATGATTGTTATTACAATAGTCTGACAGAGAATAGGTTGCAATTCCATTTGTTTACATAAACCACAAATTATATGTATCTGACCAATCAGATTATAATTTGGCTCTGAGTGAAGAATCAGGTGCTAAGAATAACTTTTATGAAGAATATAATCTTGACAAAATGAGGATGTGAAGCACAAATTGATTTGATTTAATATAGTCAACATAAGGATATGTGACTAAAATTTTAAGCTTTCATGTGGCTGTTTGACTGTGTGAATAACATCAACTTAAAAATGGAACAAATTACTATGTATAAAAATAATAAGCAGCAAAGATACATTTACACAACAGGGAAATATAACCATTATAATGTAATAATTTTAGATGGAGTATAATCAATTGAAATATTGAAACACTGTGTTGTATACCTGAAACTAATAAAATGTTGTAAATCAGTTAAGTGTTGGAACTAAATTCAGGACAAAATTAACACTCAGACTTACCTAATTTAAAAGAAAATAGTTTAAATTTTTGATTGATTTAGCCTTAAAGACAAAGAAAATAACAAATATATTGGCTTTTAAAAATAGTTCTCTACTACTTTATAAACTCTGGAAAATTCTTAAAGAGATGGGAATACCAGATCACCTGACCTGCCTTTTGAGAAATCTGTATGCAGGTCAGGAAGCAACCGTTAGAACTGGACATGAAACAACAGGTTTCAAATAGGGAAAGGAGTATGTCAAGGCTATATATTGTCATCCTGCTTATTTAACTTATATGCAGAGTACATCATGAGAAATGCCGGGCTGGATGAAGCACAAGCTGGAATCAAGATTTCTGGGAGAAATATCAATAACCTCAGATAGGCAGATGACACCACCCTTATGGCCAAAGCGAAAAAGAACTAAAGAGCCTCTTGATGAAAGTGAAAGAGGAGAGTGAAAAAGTTGGCTTAAAACAACATTCAGAAAACTAAGACCATGGCAATACTTTGGCCACCTGATACAAAGAACTGACTCCTTGGAAAAGACCCTGATGCTGGCAAAGATTGAAGGCAGGAGAGAAGGGGACGAGAGAGGATGAGAGGTTGGATGGCATCACCAACTCAATGGACATGAGTTTGAGTAAACTCCGGAAGTTGATGGAGGACAGGGAGGCCTGGAGTGCTCCATTCCATGAGGTCACAAAGAGTCAGACACGACTGAGTGATTGAACTGAACTTTATAAAAATATATTTGTTTTAGCAAAATTTCCAGGTACATGCAGAAGAATAAGTGATTCTGTATAAAATATATTTTCTTCTTCTTTTTGCTGTTGTTTCCATTAACTCAAACTAATTTTGAAACCTAGGTTGTTCACTTTTTCTTGTATTATATCCTTTTCCAGTGATGATCTCTCACTTAAAAACAAAACAAAAATATTTTAAATTTTTAAAAAAATTGTTATATGTCAGAAAATATCAAGTAAGAAGACAAGAGAATCAATAAATATTTATATGTTTTCTAGTTGATAGTCTTTTCAATTTTATATAAACACACACACACACACACACACAAATAGCGACCCAGAATTTCATTTAATTTCATTTCAGGAGTTGTAGAATAGTAGGGTGAAGTTTCATGCATCTGGAGTATCAATAGGTTAAAAGTATAGATTACAATAGAAATTAATTTTCAAAATGCAACAGCAGGCATTTAAACTATTAAGTGGAAAGCATATAGTCGCCTATGGTGGAGAGAAATATAATTAAAAAGCTATCAGTAGTCTGGGATTGTCAAAACTACTTTGTCACCTGAAGCATATTCCTTGTAATTATCTTTGAGGCTTTAGGCTAGATCACCATTAACCTCAGAATAAAAAGGGTTACTATGCTTTCTGGTGTGAGAAATTATATCATCATGTAAATTAAACCCCATTCAACAGTCAAATTAGATTTGGGAAATGATTGAGTATTAAACCTACTCGTGTATATTATCAAATGACACAAAGACTAGGAGAAAAGAGGAAAAGTTTTTCTTCCTCCTTTCAAAAGATTTCTAGATTCCTTAATGTGTAGAATATGATTTTTAGCATATATCAGAAAACTCAAATGGAAGCAATAGAAGGAAAACTCAAAGATATTTTTAGCCTTTCCCCAACAATTTCTTTTTGGCTCTCAGACAGTACAAAATGAGTCAACACTTAAATAAGCCAGAAATAATATAACAAGTCTGCAAAATTATAGCTACCTACAGCTCAGATCTTCAATCAAGTGATTGTTAAAGGCTCTCTAGAAGGAGGAAAAATATGTTCTCAGTTGTGTGCTTAATATTTTTAACCTATTGTCAAAAGAAAGGATTGTTTCTTTTGACAATAATTAAGATAGCACAATGCATGAAGCAGAGAGCAACATGATTGCATCTTCATGATGATTAGTGTTTATCTCTGAGGTGGTCTCTTTAGCAGTGGATAAAGGAATACTATGCCACTTGCTATCCCCTTATAAGACACTCTACCCAATGGTGCATGGAGGACAAGAAAAGAAAAATATATCAACTACTAAATCAAATGCCTACTCTATACCAGGAACTTTACATGTATAATGTATGCAGAGGTCTCTATGTTGGGTAAAAACTGAGATTCAGGTAGACATTCCCTCCTCCCTCCCCCTCCCTACCACCTCTTCAGAGTACCATGAAAAAACTAAATTCTCACAGTGACAGTCACATACTTGGTCCAAACCAGGTATCCAGCCACAAGTTCTGATTCTTCTTTAGAACAGGAATTCATTGAAACAATTCAAATCTTTTAATAATGGGAGTTTGGGGATGGATGTAATGAAAGCCAGATGCCAGGGAGAAACACAAGCCCCCTGAAATAATGTTTAAAAATTTCGCTGTGTCCAAACATGGCATCTGGCAGAATGGGCTAGACTCTGCTCCTTGACTCAGAGAACTCAGGGAAGTATCTGGTATGAACCTGCATTTGAATCTACACTCATATAATCCTGTTCCCTGGAAAGAGGTCCAGACTATGAGCAAAGCTCACAGACTGTCACAAGGGCCCCCTCTTCAACAATTTTGGTTATCACTACTGAGAGCTCTCTGTCCAGGAATTGAGTTACATTTTCATAGAAGTTGGTGGGGGAACACAAGATAAATTTCAGAAAACAAAGAATCTTAGTTCAATAGTGAAATAGGAACCTAAGTCCTATGCTACCACTTGGATAGCCTAATAAGAACTGTTACCAGTGGCATTAAGGCCCTAGTCATGTGTAAAGTACTCTCTTTGTTTCCTTTTAGAACTTCTTATAGGGATTCAGGGGCTTCCCAGGTAAGGCAGTGGTAAAGAATCCACCTGCCAGTGCAGGACACACAAGAGACATGGGTTCCATCCCTGGGTTCAGAAGATCCCCTGGAGGAGGAAATAGCAACTTACTCCAGTTTCTTGCCTGGAAAATTGCATGGAAAGAGGAACCTGGTGGGCTATAGTCCATGGGTCGCAAAGACTCGGACATGACTGAGCAACTGAGCACACAAATAGGGAGTCAAGAATGAAAGACAGCCAAAGTCCTACCAATTGACCCTTAAGGAAAATGGTCTAGTGAACTGTGGGTAAACCATACTAGTGTTTAGGCAACAATAGATTATACAAACCTTGTTTTATTTAATTCTCCTCCTACCCGCTGATGTAGGGATCATAATCCTGGTAGATTTAATGAGAAAATCAAGCTTAGTGAGGTTAAATAACTTACATTTGCAGAGCCAGTAAATGATAATTGTGGGAAATATGCCCTTGTCCATTTGATAGTGAAGCTACTAAATTATTCTGAGTCACAACAAAATTCTACCATCTGTTTACTGAAGAGTGGGGTGCCAACATTGGTTTTCAGGATGGACTGGGAAAAGAAAGAGTAGGAGTTAATTAAAGACAATTTTATTTTGATCTGGCCCTACCTAGGACTCTTTCCTCCATGAAAGTATGCCAAATTTGTCAGCTGTCAGAGGTACAGAAAATAAATTGTATCTTATTCTTCTGGTTGGTGTCAGGTTTTGATAGGTAAAGTACACTTTGGACAAGTTTGTATTCTGTAGCTGAATGACCTGTTTCTACTTTTGCTTGGCAAACATTAATGGCTAGATAAGTAAGACTTTCTGCTACCCAGATCAATATATCTACAAAAATGCTCATTAGCATAGAATCCTTGTTATTTTGTCATCAATTGGACACATCTATAACTTTGACACTGAATTATAACAAAAGGCACAATATCCTTGAAAGTTATATTCCTGGGATTTGATTTCTAGGAAGAGACATTTTTCTACAAGAGGGAGTTATAACATTTTGCTTCTAATTATAAAATGAACAGAGAACTCATTAGATGCTTTAAAACGCAAAGGAAAGAAAATTCTGTAACTTTTCTCCTAAATTTAAAATCATCTGAGTTTAAAAGATCTGATGTAAATTATTTGCTGCTGCTAAGTCACTTCAGTCGTGTCCGACTCTGTGCGACCCCATAGATGGTAGCCGACCAGGCTCCCCCGTCCCTGGGATTCTCCAGGCAAGAACACTGGAGTGGGTTGCCATTTCCTTCTCCAATGCATGAAAGTGAGAAATGAAAGTGAAGTCACTCAGTCGTGTCCGACTCAGCGACCCCATGGACTGCAGCCCACCAGGCTCCTCCGTCCATGGGATTTTCCAGGCAAGAGTACTGGAGTGGGGTGCCATTGCCTTCTCCGTGTAAATTATTTAGGGCTTGCTTTTTTGACTCAAGATATTACTATTTTTATTAGAGGTAGAAAAGTCTAATCTGGAGGCAAATGTGCTTTTTGTAGACATAGTCTAACCCATTTTCTCTTATTTTATTTTTTTTACAAAGATGAGTTAATTACTGAAAAAATATACAGAAAATTCAATTTTAGATTCCAGTTTTGAATATTTTCATAAATGTATTTTTAAACAAAGTTTGGCAGCAATCTTTAAAGTGATCTCCTACCTCCATTTGAATTACGAAAACACATTAAAAATTTAGTCTAGAGTGCCATGTTTCCAACTTTAAAATCCAATCAAAAACATCAGTCATCAGCACTGTAGGAAGACCAGTAGTTTTTCTTGGAAAGTATATCAGTATACAACAAAGGGCCTAGTCTTTCTAGGTTTTAAATAGGAAAAAAAAAAAACTAACCCTCTAAAAAAACTTTCAATCATAGAAACTACAATTTAGCTAAGAATTTCAACTTTCTGCCAAATCACTGTGCATTGATGGCAGGTGGCCGCCAGGTTCTCCAGCCTTTCCAGCCTTCCAGTTCATTTCAGTTTTAGGATGGATAATCAATACTCCAAGCTGTGAATAAATCAAAGGAGATGGTACATCAACTCCACATAAACTTCTAAAAGAACCAAAATGGAAAGTATGTAATGCATGTGAATTGCATATGAATGCACTTAGTTTGTATAGGTGAGAAGATTGTTAGTATGCTGTTAGCTTCGTAACAACCTAACACACAAGAAGCTAGTCCTTAGTTAGCTTGCCAGAAGTATGACAAACTACTAGCTACACATCTTTTTGGAAGATTGAGTGGTTGGATGTTGTTTTCCAGAATGCTTTGATTAACCCTTCTATTACATATTTGTAATTAGTGTAAATATTAATGTTAATTGAAAAACCTTATTGGATTACCAATGACATAACAAAAATGCAAGTAGTCTTGCTTTATATGCCACTGGAAATTCATGAAATGCAAGGATTACATCTATGATTTTTTTCCCAATCAATGGAATTTATTCTTGACTGGTGTTCTCATTCATTTTTTTTCTTTACAATGAAAATTTCTGCCCAATGTTAGAAGATAATTTCATCATTGATATTTTTAAGCATTTGTTCTGTTTGTATTTATCTATTCACTTACTCAAGCAAACCCTTATGTATTGCAATACTATAAATATGTCATTCATTTCATGAGAGGAAAAGAAAGGAAAAATTAATAGAAGATAGCTCTTCTTCAAATCTGAGTGTCTTTTCTGCTTTAGTGACTTGAATTTGGAATGTATTTTTGTCAAGTAAGTGCCAGCACCAGACTGAGAAAGGTGGATAGCTATAGAAATAAAATTAGGCTTCACATATTAAAATGGGTTTGCAAATTGTATAAATTATTTTTAATAAATTCCTTTAAAAATGAATTATAGCATTATAATCATAACTTAATCAATAATCCTAGGATTCACATTTATTCACAGTTTTCTTTCATTCAGTGCTCCAGCTCCATGAATAAAATAATTATTAGTGACTGTTTTCCGAGAGTACCTTGAAGTGAAGTGAAGTCTCTCAGTCATTTCCAGCTTTTTGTGACCCCATGGACTGTAGCCTACCAGGCTCCTCAGTCCATGGGATTTTCCAGGCAAGAGTACTGGAGTGGGTTGCTATTTCCTTCTCCAGGGAATCTTCCTGACCCAGGGATCGAACCCGGATCTCCCACATTGTAGGCAGATGCTTTACCGTCTGAGCTACCAGTATCCTGGCCTGCATTAAATATTATAATATCAGGGGAGCAGTTCATTTGAAAACCAGGGTACCTCATGCCTCATGTATATTCTATGTATACTGCCAGTAAAATCAGAATAACTTGAAAGTATCAACCTTTAATAAAACACAATCCATAGGGCTTCAGAGAAAACTGTCTGCCATTTAATAACCCAATTTTCTCCTCCTCGAAAATGCCCTGAGTGTTATGAATGTTATAAAACTGTTAACTAGTCAATTTTCCATGAGTATGTATTCTCTATGAACTTTCCATATTATTTGAAAACAAAATTGTGCTAATTCCTATTACAGCATCGTGTTTTTACAGCTAATTGAAAATCCTTGAATCTAGTAATCTGCATTAAATGTATAGTATATGTACAGAAATATATATATATTTTTTTCTTCCATCATTATGTCAGCCTTTTTCTTTTCTGCATCAACCTTGTCATATTTCTCATAACAACGACCATTTTGTATCCTAGGTCACTCTATAATTAAAATCATAGAACTGTCTGATTAATCCTTTCTCCTAGTTCCTATACTTGCTTCTGTTTTGCCAGAAGTTCAAATCTTCACTCCAGCACTTGTTAGCTAAGAGAATGTGGACAAGTAACATACTTTTTATATTTTAATCATTTGTCTATAAACAACTATATTAATAGCTATCACATAGTATTATTGGAAAGACTTGAATTTAAGCACCGATAGCCTCAGACACAGTAACCTCTAATCAATTTGGTCAACTTTTAATAGCTTCAGTTTCCTCATTTTTTAACAGATAGATATCAATACTTAATCATAAGATAGTTATACACTGAACACAGTACCTCGTATGTATGAACAATTATTCCTGACCAGAATTAGAAAACTAATTGTATGCATAAAATAATGAAATGAGAAAGGAAAATAAAATCTACACATGAGAGGGGTTGTATTTTAATGTCTACTTAATTACTTATTTTGTGAAGTAAATATAAAGCTACAAATTCAAATTATTATTTGTGAAAAAAGTTGAACCAACTTAAGGAATTGCCCGTTTGAAGCACTCACAGGGTTTCTTTTGTAGCAAAGACTTTAAACAAGTAATTTGTATTCTTGCAACTGTGTATTAGAAGTATTAAATAATCAGCTCTAAGTAATTCTAAGTATGTGTTTCATTAGGATATATTTTAAGAAATTAAGAAAAGGCAAGGGGAAAATAATGACTATTGATTAGGCAAATAATTGATCAGAGCCATGGTGGCTAAAAAGACTGCTTGGTAATGTGATCTACAAACTCAATTCCAGACCTCAGCTTGAACACTCAAAAGCCACAAGGGTTTTAAGTCTCAATATCTCAACAAGGAATCTAAGTTCTGGAAAAGAAAGATTCAAACCTGAAAAACCTGCTCAAATCGTAAATGCCACCTGAGGAACTGAAACAAGGAAATTAAAGCTGGAGGCTCTCTCTTCCTTACAACAGCCCTGAGCACATGGCTTCTATTTCATTGATACTTATTCTAGAATGGAGCAAAGGTGTTTCATGTAACCTGAGATATCAGTATTATAAACCCCAGTTAGCTCAGAGATCATCATTTTAAATATTTTCCAGAATAGCTTTGGCAGAAAATTCTTCCTACAAAATTCTTATGTTCTTTGAAATAAAAGATTTCAGTCCAATAACGTAGGGTAATATTTCCCTCTTAGAGATGTACAGTGCATCTTATTACAAGCTGTTGTACATTATGAAGGAAAAAATAATTGACTATTAACATGTCATGTTCAAAACTTTTTCAATGTAGAGCCATTTATTTTATTTGGCTATAGAAATAAATTTATTCTGAGAGTAACACTTAAATGTTCTCACCAAAACAAACAAACAAGATAAATATGGGAGGTTATGGAACTAGATGGGGGCAAAACTTTCATTATGTATATGTATATCAAATCATCACAATTTATACTTTAAATATCTTACAATTTTATTTGTTAATTATACTTCAATAAATCTGTAAAAATAAATAAATTTATTTATTTACTTCAGCTATCTATTTATATGCCAAACACCTTCAACAAAATTAGTGTTTCTTGGAGCACATGGATAACTATGACAATAATTAACATAATTGCTAAATATAGATCTCTAGGCATCAGGTCTTTGTAAAAAAATAACTCAGTTCTTACCACAATCTAATGATATGGAGACGATTATTACTCTCTATTTTCTCCCATATGTGAGAAGCTCAGTTTGATGAACTGAGCAACTTGCTCAGAGTCGTAAAGTAGTAAGCTATTATGCTTGCATTCATGCTCTGTTGCCTGCTCAGTCATGTCATGTCTGCGTCTGACTCTTTGTGACCCCATGGACTGTAGCCCACCAGGCTCGTTTGTCCATGGGATTCTTCAGGCAAGAATACTGGAGCAGGTTGTCATTTCCTCCTCCAGGGGATCTTTCTGACCCAGGGACTGAATCCACATCTCTTCTGTCTCTTGCATTGGAAGGCACTTCTTTACCACTTGCACCACCTGGCTAGCCCAAAAAGTCATAGTATTACCTTTAAAATATGGTAATATCGATATGTTCAGAATATTAGCAAACAGAGAGACCCAGAAATTGTTGCCCAAGTTATTATTTTTATTTAGAGGCATGACTGAGATTGACTAATTAACACTCACTACCAGTTAGCTTGTTCTTTGGCAACATACCATAATGTGAAGAACTGACTCATTGGAAAAGATTCTGACGCTGGGAAAGATGGAAACAAAAGGAGAAGGGGGAAGCAGAGGATGAGATGGTTGGATGGCAATAACAACTCAATGGACATGAATCTGAACAAATCCGGGAGACAGTGAAGGACAGGAAAGCCTGATGTGCTGCAGTCCATGGGATCGCAAAGAGTCGGACATGACATAGCAATTGAACCACAATGCTACTTAGCTTTTTTTATTTTTTCAGTTTTTTTTCATCTAAATAATATGATTTTGGCATGAATGTGTGTATCACTCATTTATATTCTTTCTGGCTTCTAGGATTACAGGGTTAGAAGGTATATTGACCACTTTTATGCAATTGTATTAAACAATTTATATTAACACTTTCTAGAGACGTTGGGATAAGGTAAGTTTTTAGTAAATTTTTAAAGAATCATATTGATTCATACTGCCCAGTGTCAAAGGCCTAGTGACCTTCAAAGACCAATTAGATGTCTGTACAGAGAGAGTGAAAAAGTTGGCTTAAAGCTCAACATTCAGAAAACGAAGATCGTGGCATCTGGTCCCATCACTTCATGGGAAATAGATGGGGAAACAGTGGAAACAGTGTCAGACTTTATTTTTGGAGGCTCCAAAATCACTGCAGATGGTGACTGCAGCCATGAAATTAAAAGACACTTACTCCTTGGAAGAAAAGTTATGACCAACCTAGATAGCATATTGAAAAGCAGAGACNGAAGATCGTGGCATCTTGTCCCATCACTTCATGGGAAATAGATGGGGAAACAGTGGAAACAGTGTCAGACTTTATTTTTGGAGGCTCCAAAATCACTGCAGATGGTGACTGCAGCCATGAAATTAAAAGACACTTACTCCTTGGAAGAAAAGTTATGACCAACCTAGATAGCATATTGAAAAGCAGAGACATTACTTTGCTGACTAAGGTCTGTCTAGTCAAAGCTATGGTTTTTCCGGTAGTCACATATGGATGTGAGTTGGACTGTGAAGAAGGCTGAGTGCTGAAGAATTGATGCTTTTGAACTGTGGTGTTGGAGAAGACTCTTGAGAGTCCCTTGGACTGCAAGGAGATCCAACCAGTCCATTCTGAAGGAGATCAGCCCTGGGATTTCTTTGGAAGGAGTGATGCTGAAGCTGAAACTCCAGTACTTTGGCCACCTCATGCGAAGGGTTGACTCATTGGAAAAGACCCTGATGCTGGGAGGGATTGGGGGCAGGAGGAGAAGGGGACGACCGAGAATGAGATGGCTGAATGGCATCACTGACTCGATGGACGTGAATCTGGGTGAACTCCGGAAGTTGGTCATGGACAGGGAGTCTTGGCGTGCTGCGATTCATGGGATGGCAAAGAGTTGGACACGACTGAACGAATGAACTGAATTGAACTAAACAGAGAATGATTAAGCTTATTTGTATTTTGTTATCATAAATATACATGAATTGCCTTTGATACCTGAATTTCATTAACTAAAAGATGTTTATCACTTTCTTTCAAAAGAAAGGTTTTGTAAGGACTTGTCAGTTGAAATCTTTAAGCATTTGCACATCACATTCATTAGAGCGAACAAAAGTACAAAGACATGTTCGTTTCTCTAAGTGACAAGATAAAATTCAGACAGAGAGATTGTACTGCTTCCTGACAAAAGTGGCTGGAAGAACATCTATTCCCTGCTGCCCATGGCATCTCTCTTTGTTTTTCTGCTTGGTCCAAACATTGCAATGAGTGCACATCCTTTGAAAGAGCTAGAATTTGCTAAGGCTATAGGCACAACAGAACTCTTGCTAGCCTTATAAGCTCTACAGCTCATGGCTTATAGGACTCATGATTGGACTCAGGTAATTAAAGGAATTTTCAGAGAATCACTGCCTGAATATTATTTCATATTGTGACACTTATAATTGTACATGGTAATGCAAATTTTAAAAGCCTGACAAGTCTCAATGAATTATGTGATATATATAAATTATCCCATATGAGACAGACTTTGAATTGATGATATCACACCAAGTTGTGAAATAAAAGAGCTACCAGCACTTATCCTTATAGGCTAATAGCTGCAAATGATTTTATGAATCATTAATTTAGAGACGTGGTCCTATCAATTTTTAAAACTCAATGTGAGATTAATGTATTTTGTCTGTGAGACGATGTTAATAGTTTTGAGAAAAGAGGCTATCTGATGAGGTAAAATTCTCCCAATTTTATGCCACTGGATTTTTGATAATATAATTAATGATATGGTTATGATGAATTAGAATTCTGATTGTTAAAGAAACAATTGACATGTTGATAGATCAACATTTGTTACTTAATGTCCTAAGATATGCTACATTTTGAGTCATGACACATGCGTATATAATTAATTTTTAAGTTTTTTTTAAGTTCATTCCTATTTGTGATATTTTACTAGAGCATAAGAACATAGAAATTAAGCAAAGCTGGAGAACATCCTTTTGGTTAAGGTTAAGTATAATTTTAGTTCAATTAATGTTCCCTTTCCTTTGGTAGAAACAGTTGGGTAAGTGCTCAGGGTGTTTTGTGGTGATTTCACTGTGCAACTGCCATTAAAATAAACATGAAGCTGCATGGCTAAATTAGAGCATGTGGCTTTGAAAATGTACCCCACTATTCTCAACATATTAAGCTGTCAGAACCCGATAACACTGGGCTCACACTCTTAATTTGAGAGTATATTTATAATGCATTTATACCCTTTCATCCAACGTTGGTATGAAATTTAAATGGTAGCATACATAACATGCTTATGAATGCATCAGTATTAATGAAACCAATGTATATTTTAGAAGTATTCCTCAAAATGTCAAGGTTTAATACATCTGCACCGGTGAACATAGCAAAATGTGTCCAGTGAAATTTGCTGTAATTCAAGGAGAAAGAATCGAACTTATTTCACCATTTTTGTCTTTTTTAATGTGCATGGCAATGTATCCTTACTTTTCTTTGAATTTGCCAGGGTGTTTTTGCAGTCAGTTCATTGAGTATCCTGCTCACTAATCAACTGACAAATAATTACTAAGCAGAGACTATGAAGCAAAGCAGGTGCTGGCCTTCTCCCTACACTGCATAGAACTCTCTATTTGACACTCTGATACTCAGTAAATATTTGCTACTTTGCATTTTGCTTTTATGTTGAAGAACAGAAGTGTTAACAAGTAGACAACAATCCTAATGCACAATGAGAATATCAAATTGTGTTTAGGCCGATGCATCTACCAGAGACAAGTTATGTCGTTAAATGTCTGGCCTTTGGAGCCAAACCAAATTTAGCTCCAGTTCTAATTTTCTCACTTAATATTTGAGTCATCTTGGACTAGTTTCTTAACCTATATATATTTCAATTTATTTAGTGTAAAATAGGAATAATAATAGAATTACTGTAAAATGGGTTTTCAAATGGTTAAATGAATTCATGTAAAAGTTGAAACTGTTCCTGGTGACAGGTAAACATAATGAGCCACAGAGATGTTTTGAGATACAGATTCTATTTTAATTATGTTCTCCCATATATCAGCTTTATGATATTGGTAAACAAATTAACTTATTTTACTGATGTGAAAATAGAGTTGGAGAGGTTAAGTGATATTAGGGGATGCCTAGAAAGACAGTTTATGTATGAAATTACTACATAAACTGACCACAAACAAGTGCCAGTGTTGACTCATTCATTCACGACTATATCATGTATCTACATTTAATTTTAGAGATAGGAAGTAAAGCTGTTTCATTTATAACTTCTTAATGGATCTGAAACCATTAGTATATTTTTTCTTTCCTCTTTTCCAGAAAGCTGAACCTATTTAAAAACCCATGCTTTACGTATTTTTTATGGATCTCCAAACAAAATAGTAGTTTCTTTTCAATTTCAATTATTTTCTACAGAATAAGAGCTTCAAACATTTCAAGGCTCTATATTTATAAATTCTAAAAATTTCCTTCAATAAAAGCTCAGAGCCCATAGGATATGATTTCCTCTCCTTCAAATATAAAGCTAATACTTCCTTCCAGATAGGAATTTTATGACAAGAAAACAAAGTGAAGGGAGAATTTATATGTCTATTATTTTCTCTGACTATGGCAGGTAGAATAACGACCTCCCCAAAACGTCTGTGTTCTAATCCCAAAAGCCTGTGAATACATCAATTAAAAGATAAAGGAACATTAAGATTGTAGATGGAATTCAGTTTGCCAATCAGCTAACTTTACATACAAGAGGGAGATTACCCTAGATTTTCCAAGTGGGCCCAAAGTAATCATTCCCTAAAATAGAATAAAGACAAGAAAGTCAAAGTCAGGGGAGATGGGACTATTTAATGAGGTCAGAGTGATATTAAGTGGGGACTCAACTAACTCATCATGGCTTTAAAGATGGAAGATGGTGGTCAGGAGAGAACAAGTGGGCAGCCTGTACAAGTTGAAAAAGGCAAGGAAGTGGATTTTCCCCTAAATCCTCTAGGGCAACTAACCCTGCAGGCACGTTGATTTTGGCCAAATGAGATTTCTGGCTCATGGAACTAAAAGGGAAAATATTTGTGTTGTTTCGAGCCTCTATGTTCATGGCAATTTTTTACAGCAGCAATAGAAAACTAATTAAATATAATTATTATGTAACTATCTCCTATGCTTCTCCTGGGTTTCCCAGATATAGCTGTGGTAAAGAACCTGCCTACCAGTGCAGGAGATGTAAGGGATGAGAGTTGGATCCCTAGGTTGGGAAGATCCCATGGAGGAGGGCATGGCAACGCACTCCAGTGTTCTTTTATATTTTCTATTCCTTTACAGAATTTTGCTGTTTGCTATCAAAACTCAACATGAATCAGCCATAAGTATACATACATGCCCTCCCTTTTGAAACTAAGAATCCCATGGACAGTGGGGCCTGGCAGGCTGCAGTCCACAGGGTAATAAAGAGTTGAACATGACTGAAGTGACTTACCAAGCATGCATGTTTCTCCCAGTTATAAAATTCCAAGGATTGTCAAACATGTAGTTTCCTAGAAACTCAGGTTTTGTCCCAAATCTGCCACTAATTAGCTATGCTATTCCAGCCCATGTGACTGACTCATTGCTGTCTGTGTACAATAATGCCCTTCAGCTCCATACCACTCAGAGGTAAGAGCATGATAAAATCAACTTTGGGATGTCATCTCAATCTCAGTCATTATGTATGGGGCTAATTATTTTAAGTACTAGAATAAGAGAATAAATGTAAGTAGATCCAAAACGTAAATTTGAAAGAATTATAGAAGCAAGAGATAAAAGTGATATGTTACTTTTATCTGTGGATAATTAAATTTACTAGGTCATAATGTCCTACTATAGGGCAATAGTGGGACATGTCAAGGTTTTCTTGATGATATCATTAGATTTATGGCCATTAAAGTATTTTCTTCCAACTATTTCTCTGCTTAGTGTCTTATGCTCCCTATTCTTCCAACACACAAAACATATGATACATATACATACATGTCTATATGTACCTTTTAAACATGTATGCATACATGCATGCACATTTATACATATATACATATATTTTATTTAAGATCTAGACATAAGGCATAATGGTATTTATATAGTTCCCTAATTCTATAAGCTGTTTTTATGATCCACAAAACACAATAAACTTTTGCAAATTTGCAAAAGCAGCCATGATTTTGATCATAAAGAAAAAAGATTTATTTATCTCAATTATGCAATAATTTTTATTATGAGATGAATCATCCAGAATACATCTCAGGCCATTCACAAAATTAGCCTGCTTTTTGCTAGCTGGCCAATATTACATTAGCATCTCAGCTACCTGGAGGGTACTTAGCAAATAATCACAACTCTGGAAAATAGAGGAAAATATAAAGTAGACAAAAATGTCTTCTGAGCAGATGCGCTCATACACTTTGCTCATGAAAAAAACCCTTACAGGCAGCCACTCAAAGTTTCATTTAGATTTGCTCTTTGTAAAACCAGATTTTAGAAAATGTCTGTTATCTTGTTTCCTGACCTACAACAAATCATTATAAAAAATTAGGAGCAGTAAGGATATTACTAAATGGGTCTACACTAACAACTGCATAAAATTATTGTTTGCTAATAAGCAAGAAAAAGAAAAACAGAAGATAGACTTTAAAATTATAGCAGTATGGAGTCATCAGTATTGGAAGAAGCATTGCTTTGCATCTCAAAAGTCATTGAAGGCAATGGTCCCTGGGTAAACCTTGGTATTCCAAAGTTAACCTTGAGCCACCAAGAAAAAGTTAAATTATATTCTGTCTCCTTTGTTCCAAAAGGCAAGAGGTTTAAATTGATTTAGGAAAGACTTTCACCTGTGGTACTGACATTTCTTGTGTGTCTATGTAATGGACAAAACCCTGCCAAAGGCACTTTAACGATATCATCTCAATAAATCAATGGTAAGGATAAAATAGAATTATAAGACAAAATAAATTGTGTTGAGTCCATTCTTTTGTCTCTCAGCTCCATGTTTCCCTTAGAAGCTGGCAACTACTACATCCTCCAGGCTACTTTTCCTGGCTTCCCAAAGGGCACTGCCAGTTAGAGCCACTGCTGAGAGATTGGAAAAGAGAAGGGAGAAGAAAAAAAAAATGTTTTCCTACTTCTGGTGGAGCCTCCTGAAGCAGCAGACAATGAAGAGCCTTGGGAGGTAGTTGTAGGCCTCAAGGAGTTTCAAGGTGGTTTGTGCACACTTGGAGGAAATGTGGGCTTCTGGATTCCTATCCAGAGAATACCATGCATTCCTTTTTGCTACAAGGCAGTGGAGTTCCTATAACTCTAGCAATACAGCAAATACTGGCTCAGAGCAGAAGCAGATTCCTAGTCTTTAAGTAACCAGATTCCTAGTCTTTAAGTAACCTTGTCTTACTGTTGCCACCCTGATCCCCCTCCAACTCATCTCTATACTGTTTAAGCCTTTTGAACATGTTTATAACCAAATCCCTAGGAAAATTCTTTCTGCGTAAATTTCTATTCAGTTGTGTTTTTCTGAGAGGACACCTGTATATATATATATGTATATATAGCTGTTCACTCATTAATGTCTGACTGTTTTCAACCCCATGAACTGCATGCAGCACGGCAGCCTTCCTTATCCTTTACCATCTCCCTCACCAACTCATATATATATATATGAATTTATTAAAATAAAATATGATTAACATAAATTAAATTAGTATTAAAATATTTAATGCATCTGGAAAATTTGGCCATCTAGCAATGCTAGCCAAGTAAAACTCAATCTCAGCTTTAGTATTTGCTGAAATTTAAAGAATGGTTTAGGAAATCGTCAGCAAAACTCTCCTTAGCAATTGAAAATACTTTGATAGTTTTCTGAGAACTGTAGTGCCCTGAGCATGGACTTTAATCATTTCATAATATGGCCTGGAGGAAAAAGTAGACATAGGTAAAGCATCATGCCAGAGTCCTCTGGCACCATTAGCAGGTGACAGAGTAGATTAATAGCTTCAACCTAATTAAGTCAACATTCCACAGACAACATTAATTCCCCACATCAGGCGGTTTTCAATGAGCAAGATCCAGACCACAATGCTATAAATGCAAATGTGGAGCTTCTCAGACATTTTGCAATCATATTGTTTATTTTTTTATATTTTTCCCTTTAACAAACTAAAGCATCAGATCACAGTATAGCTTATTAAAATAATGGCAAAAATATGCATTGTTACTCCTCCATTGCATGTGCAATAGAGTCTTCCTTGGTTTCCCTAGAAATGATCCCTAAAGTTTGGGGTGAGCAGTATGAAAAATCAAATAACAGACTGAAGTTGTTGAGTGATTTGTAGGTACAGAGAAGCATGGTGAATTTGAAGGCTAGAGGCTTTGCACTCAGTCTGAATTTGAATCTTCCTACCTGAGTAATGCTAGCATTCTAGGTCTGTTTCCTCAGCTTTTAAAGGGAAGCAGAATATTATTTCTATAAACAATTAAAGCTGACATATACAGACTGCTAAGCATTTGTCTCTACCTCAATAAACAGGGTGACCATTTATTTTAAATATAATAGTTGCATACTATGTGTGTGGATATATATCTAAATGCATGTGTATGCCTGTGTGTGTATTAGGTTGAAATATTTGAACTTGCTTATACTGAACTTTTTTTGACCTTCAAGAATATATATCTTCCTCCATTAAGGAAATTGTAATCTCTTAAAAAAGGATTGGCATAGGGAATAAGATTTTTGCCAGTTATTGATACTAACTGGACATTACTTTTTCTGTGGCAATGATGATGACTCTATTCTGGCCATAAGTGTGAGTGGCAAAATCGATTTTAAAAGATCTTAGAGACTTTTCATTAAAACTCCTGGCAAATTTGGGGTTTTCTAAATTGTGGGAAAGGTTAGAGAAAAACGTTGTATTACAGAAAATCAGCAAAAGTTCTAAACACAATGTAAAAGATTACATATATAACTTGAGCATTAAATAGAATATAAAGTTAACTCCCCTGGAGTAATCAAACACAAATGAACAAATAATCTGTAGACTTCATAATGATGTCATGAAACAGAACCTTCATCCTGAGAACTAAAATGCCAAAATGAAGGATAAGATCCAGGGATCAAACCCACATCTCTTAGGTCTCCTGCATCCACCACGTGGGAAGCCCAATAAGTAGGGACTGATGTGACAAATAGCCAAAGGACCACTCCATCTGCAAGAGTCATTAGAAAGGAGCATTGAAAGATCATACTGACTGACTCAGATTTAAGAATAGTTACAATTATTATAGATTTCACTGCCTATCTTGCTCTTTAATGTGCTGCTATTAAAGGGATTATTTAAGTAAAGTGTAATATGAATATAACAGAATGATAGCCAATTTAGTAGAATTGCCAGGAAGCTACTTAAAAATATTAAAATATGTGTATGTCCCATATACATCACACTGCATTTTTGAAATGTATCCATTTTAAGAGGATTTGATTTTTAATTTGTTGGCCTAATTGGTTGGTCTTAACCATAAACATGTAATCCTTAGTACATTGTTTGGGCTATTTTAGCTCAGGATGTGTGAAAGTATAATAAGTCAAGTTCAGCTTAGTGGGTTTAAACTCTAAAATAGTTGTTTTCCTGATAAAAGAAGACTGGTCAATTTCTATGTGTCAGAAATGAGGATCGCTGTAAGTAGGAATCTAGCAGGTGAAATTTAATGTTCAATTTGAGAGAAATTGACTGCTTTGGTTTAAACATTTTAAAATCATAAGGAACTGAATTAACTTCAGTGCATAGAAATATGTGTAATTGTATGACTGTATACAGTCCATGTATGATTGATAGTTTTATATGTTAAAGTCTTAGGTATTACTTAGTTTATGTAAAATATACACTATTTTCATAGTACTTTAATTTCTGGTCAGTTTATTGTCTTGAATTACTTCTTTGTAAGTAGATTATGTGTTTAATTTACATGATTACAAAGTTTATGCATCTTTTTTATTGAGTTAACAAGTAGACAACAATCCTAATGCACAATGAGAATATCAAATTGTGTTTAGGCCGATGCATCTACCAGAGACAAGTTATGTCGTTAAATGTCTGGCCTTTGGAGCCAAACCAAATTTAGCTCCAGTTCTAATTTTCTCACTTAATATTTGAGTCATCTTGGACTAGTTTCTTAACCTATATATATTTCAATTTATTTAGTGTAAAATAGGAATAATAATAGAATTACTGTAAAATGGGTTTTCAAATGGTTAAATGAATTCATGTAAAAGTTGAAACTGTTCCTGGTGACAGGTAAACATAATGAGCCACAGAGATGTTTTGAGATACAGATTCTATTTTAATTATGTTCTCCCATATATCAGCTTTATGATATTGGTAAACAAATTAACTTATTTTACTGATGTGAAAATAGAGTTGGAGAGGTTAAGTGATATTAGGGGATGCCTAGAAAGACAGTTTATGTATGAAATTACTACATAAACTGACCACAAACAAGTGCCAGTGTTGACTCATTCATTCACGACTATATCATGTATCTACATTTAATTTTAGAGATAGGAAGTAAAGCTGTTTCATTTATAACTTCTTAATGGATCTGAAACCATTAGTATATTTTTTCTTTCCTCTTTTCCAGAAAGCTGAACCTATTTAAAAACCCATGCTTTACGTATTTTTTATGGATCTCCAAACAAAATAGTAGTTTCTTTTCAATTTCAATTATTTTCTACAGAATAAGAGCTTCAAACATTTCAAGGCTCTATATTTATAAATTCTAAAAATTTCCTTCAATAAAAGCTCAGAGCCCATAGGATATGATTTCCTCTCCTTCAAATATAAAGCTAATACTTCCTTCCAGATAGGAATTTTATGACAAGAAAACAAAGTGAAGGGAGAATTTATATGTCTATTATTTTCTCTGACTATGGCAGGTAGAATAACGACCTCCCCAAAACGTCTGTGTTCTAATCCCAAAAGCCTGTGAATACATCAATTAAAAGATAAAGGAACATTAAGATTGTAGATGGAATTCAGTTTGCCAATCAGCTAACTTTACATACAAGAGGGAGATTACCCTAGATTTTCCAAGTGGGCCCAAAGTAATCATTCCCTAAAATAGAATAAAGACAAGAAAGTCAAAGTCAGGGGAGATGGGACTATTTAATGAGGTCAGAGTGATATTAAGTGGGGACTCAACTAACTCATCATGGCTTTAAAGATGGAAGATGGTGGTCAGGAGAGAACAAGTGGGCAGCCTGTACAAGTTGAAAAAGGCAAGGAAGTGGATTTTCCCCTAAATCCTCTAGGGCAACTAACCCTGCAGGCACGTTGATTTTGGCCAAATGAGATTTCTGGCTCATGGAACTAAAAGGGAAAATATTTGTGTTGTTTCGAGCCTCTATGTTCATGGCAATTTTTTACAGCAGCAATAGAAAACTAATTAAATATAATTATTATGTAACTATCTCCTATGCTTCTCCTGGGTTTCCCAGATATAGCTGTGGTAAAGAACCTGCCTACCAGTGCAGGAGATGTAAGGGATGAGAGTTGGATCCCTAGGTTGGGAAGATCCCATGGAGGAGGGCATGGCAACGCACTCCAGTGTTCTTTTATATTTTCTATTCCTTTACAGAATTTTGCTGTTTGCTATCAAAACTCAACATGAATCAGCCATAAGTATACATACATGCCCTCCCTTTTGAAACTAAGAATCCCATGGACAGTGGGGCCTGGCAGGCTGCAGTCCACAGGGTAATAAAGAGTTGAACATGACTGAAGTGACTTACCAAGCATGCATGTTTCTCCCAGTTATAAAATTCCAAGGATTGTCAAACATGTAGTTTCCTAGAAACTCAGGTTTTGTCCCAAATCTGCCACTAATTAGCTATGCTATTCCAGCCCATGTGACTGACTCATTGCTGTCTGTGTACAATAATGCCCTTCAGCTCCATACCACTCAGAGGTAAGAGCATGATAAAATCAACTTTGGGATGTCATCTCAATCTCAGTCATTATGTATGGGGCTAATTATTTTAAGTACTAGAATAAGAGAATAAATGTAAGTAGATCCAAAACGTAAATTTGAAAGAATTATAGAAGCAAGAGATAAAAGTGATATGTTACTTTTATCTGTGGATAATTAAATTTACTAGGTCATAATGTCCTACTATAGGGCAATAGTGGGACATGTCAAGGTTTTCTTGATGATATCATTAGATTTATGGCCATTAAAGTATTTTCTTCCAACTATTTCTCTGCTTAGTGTCTTATGCTCCCTATTCTTCCAACACACAAAACATATGATACATATACATACATGTCTATATGTACCTTTTAAACATGTATGCATACATGCATGCACATTTATACATATATACATATATTTTATTTAAGATCTAGACATAAGGCATAATGGTATTTATATAGTTCCCTAATTCTATAAGCTGTTTTTATGATCCACAAAACACAATAAACTTTTGCAAATTTGCAAAAGCAGCCATGATTTTGATCATAAAGAAAAAAGATTTATTTATCTCAATTATGCAATAATTTTTATTATGAGATGAATCATCCAGAATACATCTCAGGCCATTCACAAAATTAGCCTGCTTTTTGCTAGCTGGCCAATATTACATTAGCATCTCAGCTACCTGGAGGGTACTTAGCAAATAATCACAACTCTGGAAAATAGAGGAAAATATAAAGTAGACAAAAATGTCTTCTGAGCAGATGCGCTCATACACTTTGCTCATGAAAAAAACCCTTACAGGCAGCCACTCAAAGTTTCATTTAGATTTGCTCTTTGTAAAACCAGATTTTAGAAAATGTCTGTTATCTTGTTTCCTGACCTACAACAAATCATTATAAAAAATTAGGAGCAGTAAGGATATTACTAAATGGGTCTACACTAACAACTGCATAAAATTATTGTTTGCTAATAAGCAAGAAAAAGAAAAACAGAAGATAGACTTTAAAATTATAGCAGTATGGAGTCATCAGTATTGGAAGAAGCATTGCTTTGCATCTCAAAAGTCATTGAAGGCAATGGTCCCTGGGTAAACCTTGGTATTCCAAAGTTAACCTTGAGCCACCAAGAAAAAGTTAAATTATATTCTGTCTCCTTTGTTCCAAAAGGCAAGAGGTTTAAATTGATTTAGGAAAGACTTTCACCTGTGGTACTGACATTTCTTGTGTGTCTATGTAATGGACAAAACCCTGCCAAAGGCACTTTAACGATATCATCTCAATAAATCAATGGTAAGGATAAAATAGAATTATAAGACAAAATAAATTGTGTTGAGTCCATTCTTTTGTCTCTCAGCTCCATGTTTCCCTTAGAAGCTGGCAACTACTACATCCTCCAGGCTACTTTTCCTGGCTTCCCAAAGGGCACTGCCAGTTAGAGCCACTGCTGAGAGATTGGAAAAGAGAAGGGAGAAGAAAAAAAAAATGTTTTCCTACTTCTGGTGGAGCCTCCTGAAGCAGCAGACAATGAAGAGCCTTGGGAGGTAGTTGTAGGCCTCAAGGAGTTTCAAGGTGGTTTGTGCACACTTGGAGGAAATGTGGGCTTCTGGATTCCTATCCAGAGAATACCATGCATTCCTTTTTGCTACAAGGCAGTGGAGTTCCTATAACTCTAGCAATACAGCAAATACTGGCTCAGAGCAGAAGCAGATTCCTAGTCTTTAAGTAACCAGATTCCTAGTCTTTAAGTAACCTTGTCTTACTGTTGCCACCCTGATCCCCCTCCAACTCATCTCTATACTGTTTAAGCCTTTTGAACATGTTTATAACCAAATCCCTAGGAAAATTCTTTCTGCGTAAATTTCTATTCAGTTGTGTTTTTCTGAGAGGACACCTGTATATATATATATGTATATATAGCTGTTCACTCATTAATGTCTGACTGTTTTCAACCCCATGAACTGCATGCAGCACGGCAGCCTTCCTTATCCTTTACCATCTCCCTCACCAACTCATATATATATATATGAATTTATTAAAATAAAATATGATTAACATAAATTAAATTAGTATTAAAATATTTAATGCATCTGGAAAATTTGGCCATCTAGCAATGCTAGCCAAGTAAAACTCAATCTCAGCTTTAGTATTTGCTGAAATTTAAAGAATGGTTTAGGAAATCGTCAGCAAAACTCTCCTTAGCAATTGAAAATACTTTGATAGTTTTCTGAGAACTGTAGTGCCCTGAGCATGGACTTTAATCATTTCATAATATGGCCTGGAGGAAAAAGTAGACATAGGTAAAGCATCATGCCAGAGTCCTCTGGCACCATTAGCAGGTGACAGAGTAGATTAATAGCTTCAACCTAATTAAGTCAACATTCCACAGACAACATTAATTCCCCACATCAGGCGGTTTTCAATGAGCAAGATCCAGACCACAATGCTATAAATGCAAATGTGGAGCTTCTCAGACATTTTGCAATCATATTGTTTATTTTTTTATATTTTTCCCTTTAACAAACTAAAGCATCAGATCACAGTATAGCTTATTAAAATAATGGCAAAAATATGCATTGTTACTCCTCCATTGCATGTGCAATAGAGTCTTCCTTGGTTTCCCTAGAAATGATCCCTAAAGTTTGGGGTGAGCAGTATGAAAAATCAAATAACAGACTGAAGTTGTTGAGTGATTTGTAGGTACAGAGAAGCATGGTGAATTTGAAGGCTAGAGGCTTTGCACTCAGTCTGAATTTGAATCTTCCTACCTGAGTAATGCTAGCATTCTAGGTCTGTTTCCTCAGCTTTTAAAGGGAAGCAGAATATTATTTCTATAAACAATTAAAGCTGACATATACAGACTGCTAAGCATTTGTCTCTACCTCAATAAACAGGGTGACCATTTATTTTAAATATAATAGTTGCATACTATGTGTGTGGATATATATCTAAATGCATGTGTATGCCTGTGTGTGTATTAGGTTGAAATATTTGAACTTGCTTATACTGAACTTTTTTTGACCTTCAAGAATATATATCTTCCTCCATTAAGGAAATTGTAATCTCTTAAAAAAGGATTGGCATAGGGAATAAGATTTTTGCCAGTTATTGATACTAACTGGACATTACTTTTTCTGTGGCAATGATGATGACTCTATTCTGGCCATAAGTGTGAGTGGCAAAATCGATTTTAAAAGATCTTAGAGACTTTTCATTAAAACTCCTGGCAAATTTGGGGTTTTCTAAATTGTGGGAAAGGTTAGAGAAAAACGTTGTATTACAGAAAATCAGCAAAAGTTCTAAACACAATGTAAAAGATTACATATATAACTTGAGCATTAAATAGAATATAAAGTTAACTCCCCTGGAGTAATCAAACACAAATGAACAAATAATCTGTAGACTTCATAATGATGTCATGAAACAGAACCTTCATCCTGAGAACTAAAATGCCAAAATGAAGGATAAGATCCAGGGATCAAACCCACATCTCTTAGGTCTCCTGCATCCACCACGTGGGAAGCCCAATAAGTAGGGACTGATGTGACAAATAGCCAAAGGACCACTCCATCTGCAAGAGTCATTAGAAAGGAGCATTGAAAGATCATACTGACTGACTCAGATTTAAGAATAGTTACAATTATTATAGATTTCACTGCCTATCTTGCTCTTTAATGTGCTGCTATTAAAGGGATTATTTAAGTAAAGTGTAATATGAATATAACAGAATGATAGCCAATTTAGTAGAATTGCCAGGAAGCTACTTAAAAATATTAAAATATGTGTATGTCCCATATACATCACACTGCATTTTTGAAATGTATCCATTTTAAGAGGATTTGATTTTTAATTTGTTGGCCTAATTGGTTGGTCTTAACCATAAACATGTAATCCTTAGTACATTGTTTGGGCTATTTTAGCTCAGGATGTGTGAAAGTATAATAAGTCAAGTTCAGCTTAGTGGGTTTAAACTCTAAAATAGTTGTTTTCCTGATAAAAGAAGACTGGTCAATTTCTATGTGTCAGAAATGAGGATCGCTGTAAGTAGGAATCTAGCAGGTGAAATTTAATGTTCAATTTGAGAGAAATTGACTGCTTTGGTTTAAACATTTTAAAATCATAAGGAACTGAATTAACTTCAGTGCATAGAAATATGTGTAATTGTATGACTGTATACAGTCCATGTATGATTGATAGTTTTATATGTTAAAGTCTTAGGTATTACTTAGTTTATGTAAAATATACACTATTTTCATAGTACTTTAATTTCTGGTCAGTTTATTGTCTTGAATTACTTCTTTGTAAGTAGATTATGTGTTTAATTTACATGATTACAAAGTTTATGCATCTTTTTTATTGCTGAAATGTAGTTGGGTAAATTTGCTTCACTTCAGTGGATAAAAGAATATTTGACATCTTTATTTAGGATAAAAATTAAAAATATGCTGAAATTGAAATCTTTGGTGGTTGCAGAAATGGAATAGTCACAGTTTTTAGAGAATGATAGAATTTCAGTGTATAAGGGAAATTGTAAGCATCTAATCAATAGATTTAATTCCATTCATAAATCTAAAAAGATAAAATGCTTTCTGATCTATAAATTGATTATTACTGAGCTGTATCTGTTATAGTAATATAATTACTGGATGAAGATCAAATAACTTAAAAGAATGTGAAATACAGAAACTGGCCCATATTTATATATCAAACACATTTTACTCAGAAGTCTGTACCTTACTGATTTCAATGTTTGATTTTGTTTTGTTTTATTGTGAATGGTGACTCTTGACTTTCTTCTTTTTGAATACTGAATTATTTCATGACTCCAACTTTTGAAGTCATCAAAGGAGAAAAAACATGGAGCTCATTAGAGTAAGAATATTAGTAAAGTTATTGCCTTTATAATAAAAAAGGTACTAAACTAATACATATGATGCAAATCACTACCATTTGTAAATTAGTTGTTACATAGCTGATGAGAACAAAACTGATATAAAATGAAAGAGCTAGGTAATTTTTTAAACTAATGTAGAGAATGTTCAGAAGGATGTTTAGAAAGAAGGGGGATGTTGCAGATGCTTAGATATAATGCAGCAGAGAGACAAGTTTTGTAAATCATTATGAAAATATCATTTTGAAGAAAATTAGTTAATATTGGTATTAAAACATAATGACTGCTGATGGGCAAAAAATTATCATCACATTGATTTTATACATATCCCTGTAAGAATTTTAATAGAAATATGCATACAGTATGCAGTTATTAATTCTGGATAATTATAAACCTGTTATATGAATAATGATATGAGGCAATGCCCCGAAGTAGGAAGACAAACTAGAGGGAAATGAGAAGAGTCTCAATATTTAAGAGAGCCTTTAAGAGAGCCTTTTGATGATTGCAGGCTTCCCTGGTGGCTCAGAGGTTAAAGCATCTGCCTCCAATGCGGGAGACCTGGGTTCGATCCCTGGGTCGGGAAGATCCTCTGGAGAAGGAAATGGCAACCCACTCCAGTATTCTTGCCTGGAGAATCCCATGGACGGAGGAGCCTGGTAGGCTACAGTCCATGGGGCCGCAAAGAGTCGGACATGACTGAGCGACTTCACCTTTGATGATTGCATGATTTTAAGAAGATATATCTCTTAATATAGCTGGGTGTAATTATATATGATTTCATTGTCAAGGGACAGTGGGCAGCTGTAACCAGTGAACACCAGTTGAGGAACAGCAAAGTCCATTGCAGGCACTCTCGAACAGTCTACATAAGATTAGCAGAGTCTCCCTGGGAGATAAGTGATGGCAGTTTCGAAGTAAAGGCACTCATGCCAAGAGATAAAGTGATTTTGCAGGGCACATAAGAAATCTGTGGGACGATGGGAACACTAACCAGAAGTCAGTTACATACATTTAAAGAACTACTTTGGCCATTTTGACAAACTCAAGTATCACCACAGGATAATGCACTTAAGGATGTTTAATAAATATGACTCATAAGCTAAATAGAATTCATTTTTAATAATGTAGAGATTTTAACATTTTATAACCAGACGTCTCTGCTAAATATAAGTTGCCAGTTATTGCTTTAATCTATTCCACAACCAGGGTCCTCAGTGGTTTAATAAAGAGAATAAGTGAAGCACACAAGGAACCATAATGCGTTAACAAGCAGAGCAACACATCTTAGTTAAAAATAGTTTATTAATTCTTGTTACATGTGAATATCTATCTTCCTTTATAAAACTAGAATTTAGAAGAACAAATATTTTCTATTAGGTCTTTATTTTGTATAGTTAAATTTCAGGTGCAGCATAACTTGATTTCCAGAATGGGATATTGATTTTAATCCCTTAAGCTTGTTTTAGATATCAGAATAATTGATCAGTGATATTTAAATGATTTACTCTGGGGCAGTTGATCAGCAAAGCAATAAAAAAGTTGAGGAATGAAAACTAATAGTAATTCCTATGCATAGAGCAGTTGTATAACATACATATTTGATTAACAATGAAATCATGGGTTTACATGAAAGTCATATATTTCTGTTTATTAAGATTAGAAGAATGATACATTTTCTAAAAGAAAGGTGTTATATTTAGTTTGTCTGAAAATAATGGTAGTGCTAATCACACACTAACAGTTAAATAATAGTCATATAATATATAAATAAAGCATGCAATTCAGAAAACAGAGAAATGATTCTTATTTTTTCCAAAGCTTTATGTAATTATAGGGAAAAATAATCTCGTGTCAAACATCCATTGTATTTATGGTAGGCATAGTTAAAGAAAAAGAAATCCCTGTTGCCTGAACTTCTCAAACCATAAGCTTTACAGACACAAAGAAAAAAAAACGGAAAGGAGAAAAAAGGGAGCTTAAATCAGCTTCATACTGGTTTTTGGTAAGGTTAATTAATTGTTGCTAACTGCAACATGCTGCAGTTAGAGACAGAAGGTTTGTCAGAGATTATGTAGTAGGGAGGAACAGGAGAAAAGAGAAGTGTTTTTAAAATTAAACTTTCAGAAATTACTCTCTACCTCACAGTACTGAGGATACAAAAAGGTAACACAATTTTAGGAAAAGCAAGATGCATTTTTTTTCATATTTATAAATATATTTTTTGTATTTGTTTTAACTCTTCAGTAATTACATACATATCAATTAACCAAGTGAAAACTTGGCCAGTCTTTTGTTTATTTGATCAGTTTAACAGTCAAATTCTTTAATTCAGTCATCTGAATTCATTTTGAGCCTAATAAATACAGTCATAAAGTAGATGCAATATCATTCATTTCTAATAGAATTTCTCACACTGGAGCTAAGACTAATAGTGAAAAATAACATTTATAATAGCTGATGATGAGTCTGACAATGTTCTAAGGGAGCTGCAACTCATTTAGTCTCCTCCAAAACTAATGAACTAATTAAGACTATTATCCTGATTTTACAAGTGAAAAAATATAAAAAGAGGGGTTAAATAATTACCCAGGGTCACAAGTAATAAGTGGTAGACTAGAGCTTTGAACCATTATACCATGCTGTCACAGCAACTTTCTTTCATGCATCTCAAAAACAGATATTGAAAGAAATGACTTGTGTTTTCAGGAAGAAGATCAGCTATAATTGAAGAACTGTTGCTAGTTTTCAGGTTTGGCCAAAGTGATCAGCACAGTTTTTGAGAAGTAGATTCAAAAGGAACTCACTTTTCCAATCCACTCTTATATGCACATTTGTAATTTAAAAGTTATGATGCTTTAAAAAGGACTGGTATACATTCCTATATATAAATCCCCATAACCATTACAAGGGAAAGCAAACAATTCAGTTTTTCTGTCTCCATTTATAGTTGAACTCCAAGCATTGGAATATATGTTAGAAATAAGCAGATTTATTAATATGCACCCTAGAGAAGGAAATGGCAACACACTCCAGTATTCTTGCTTGGAGAATCCCAAGGACAGCATAACCTGGCAGACTATAGTTTGTTAGGGTCGCACAGAATTGAACACGACTGAAGTAACTTAGCATTCAGTTCAGTTCAGTCGCTCAGTCGTGTCCGACTCTTTGCGACCCCATGGATTGCAGCACACCAGGCCTCCCTGTTCATCACCATCTCTCGGAGTTCACTCAGACTCACATCCATCGAGTCAGTGATGGCATCCAGCCATCTCATCCTCGGTCATCCCCTTCTCCTCCTGCCCCCAATCCCTCCCAGAGTCTTTTCCAATGAGTCAACTCTTCGCATGAGGTGGCCAAAGTACTGGAGTTTCAGCCTTAGCATCATTCCTTCCAAAGAAATCCCAGGGTTGATCTCCTTCAGAATGGACTGGTTGGATCTCCTTGCAGTCCAAGGGACTCTCAAGAGTCTTCTCCAACACCACAGTTCAAAAGCATCAATTCTTCCACACTCAGCCTTCTTCACACTCCAACTCTCACATTCCTACATGACCACAGGAAAAACCAGAGCCTTGACTAGACAGACCTTAGTCAGCAAAGTAATGTCTCTGCTTTTGAAAATGCTATCTAGGTTGGACATAAATTTTCTTCCAAGGAGTAAGCGTCTTCTAATTTCATGGCTGCAGTCACCATCAGCAGTGATTTTGGAGCCCAAAAAAATAAAGTCTGACACTGTTTCCACTGTTTCCCCATCTATTTCCCATGAAGTGATGGGACCAGATGCCGTGATCTTTGTTTTCTGAATGTTGAGCTTTAAGCCAACTTTTTCACTCTCCTCTTTCACTCTCATCAAGAGGCTTTTTAGTTCTACTTCACTTTCTGCCATAAGGGTGGTGTCATCTGCATATCTGAGGTTATTGATTTTTCTCCCAGCAGTCTTGATTCCAGCTTGTGCTTCTTCCAGCCCAGCATTTCTCATGATGTACTCTGCATATAAGTTAAATAAACAGGGTGACAATATACAGCCTTGACATACTCCTTTTCCTATTTGGAACCAGTCTGTTGTTCCATGTCCAGTTCTAACTGTTGCTTTCTGACCTGCATACAGATTTCTCAAGAGGCAAGTCAGGTGGTCTGGCATGCCCATCACTTTCAGAATTTTTCCACAGTTTGTTGTGATTCACACAGTCAAAGGCTTTGGCAAGGTCAATAAAGCAGAAATAGATGTTTTTTCTGGAACTCACTTCCTTTTTTATGATTCACCGGATGTTGGCAATTTGATCTCTGGTTCCTCTGCTTTTTCTAAAATCAGCTTGAACATCTGGAAGTTCACGGTTCACCTATTGCTGAAGCCTGGCTTGGAGAATTTTGAGCATTACTTTACTAGCATGTGAGATGAATGCAATTGTGTCGTAGTTTGAGCATTCTTTGCCATTGCCTTTCTTTGGGATTGGAATGAAAACAGACCTTTTCCAGTCCTGTGGCCACTGCTGAGTTTTTCCAAATTTGCTGGCATATTGAGTGTGGCACTTTCACAGCATCATCTTTCAGTATTTGAAATAGCTCAACTGGAATTCCATCACCTCCACTAGCTTTGTTCATAGTGATGCTTTCCAAGGCCCACTTGACTTCACATTCCAGGATGTCTGGCTCTAGGTGAGTGATCACACCATCATGATTATCTGGGTCATGAAGATCTTTTTTGTACGGTTCTTCTGTGTATTCTTGCCACCTCTTCTTAATATCTTCTGCTTCTGTTAGGTCCATACCATTTCTGTCCTTTATCAAGCCCATCTTTTCAATGCAAAGAAATAGAGGCAAACAATAGAATGGGAAAGCCTAGAGATCTCTCCAAGAAAATTAGAGATACCAAGGGAACGTTTCACTTTCCTCAAGGAACTGTTTATTTCCTCTTCACTTTCTGCCATTAGGTGGTGTCATCTTCATATCAGAGGTCATTGATATTTTTCCTGGAAATCTTGACTCCAGCTTGTGCCTGTGCTTCATCCAGCCTGGCATTTCACATGATGTACTCTACATATGAGTTAAATAAGCAGGATGATGATATCAGCCTTGATGTACTCCTTTCCCAATTTTAAGCCAGTCAGTTCCTTTCCTGGTTCTAAATGTTGCTTCCTGACCTGCATAGTTTTTTCAGGAGACAGGTAAGGTGGTCTGGTATTCTCATCTCTTGAAGAATTTTCCAATTTGTTTTGATCCAGTTTGTTGTGATCCACAGTCAATGGCTTCAGCAGTGAATGCATTAAAGGCATCAGCAATGAAACAGATGTTTTTTTTTCTGGAACTCTCTTGCTTTTTCTATGATCCAATTAATGTTGACAATTTGATATCTGGTTTCCCTGCCTTTTCTAAATCCAGCTTGTACGTCTGGAAATTCTCAGTTCATGTACTGTTGAAACATAGCTTGAAAGGTTTGAATATTACCTTGCTAGTATGTGAAATGAGTGCAATTATGTGGTAGTTTGAACATTCTTTGGTATTACCCTTCTTTGGGATTTACATTAAAACTGACCTTTCCAGTCCTGTAACCACTGCGAGTTTTCCAAATTTGCTGTATTGAGTGTAGCACTTTCACAGCATCATATTTTAGGATTCAAAATAGCTCAGCTTGAATATCATCACCTCCACTAACTTTGTTCATAGTGATGCTTCCTAAGGCCCATGTGACCTCTCTCCAGGATGCCTGGTCTAGGTAAGTTATCACACCTCATGGTTATCCATATCTTTATCTTTTTTTTTTTTTTGTACAGTACTTCTCTGTACTCTTGCCACCTCTTCTTAATATCTTCTACTTCTGTTAGGTTTATACTGTTTCTGTCCTCTATTTTGCCCATCTTTGCATGCAATGTTTCCTTGGTATCTCTGATTTTCTTGAAGAGATCTCTAGTGTCCCCATTCTACTCTTTTCCTCTGTTTCTCTGCGTTAATGCCCGAGGAAGGCTTTCTTATCTCTCCTTGCTATTTTTTGAAACCCTGCATTCACTACTGATATATTTTTCCTTTTCTCCTTTGGGTTTCACTTCTCTTCTTCTCTCAGCTATTTGTAAGGCCTACTCAGACAACCATTTTACCTTTTTGCATTTCTTTTTCTTGGGGATGATTTTGATCACCACCTCCTATACAATGTTACAAACCTCCATCCATAGTTCTTTAGACACTCTGTCTATCAAATCTAATCCCTTGATATAAACTGGGGAGTTAACACATCTTTCCCAATCTTTTTATTCCTGTTTCTAATATCTCTGGTCATTCTGGTAAAACTCTTTGTATAGGGATTGACTCTCCTTTTCCTTACACTGTCTTTTTCTCCTGAGAAAGTTTCATCTCCTTCACCAAGTTCTATGAATATTTCCTTCATATTAATACATTTACTTAATGGAGTAATTTATATTCCATTTAGTGGGCTAATATTTTCTCTCTCATGACTGACACAAACTGTGGCAATATATTCCTCCACAACCCTAACAAAAACATCAACTCTATTATGTCTCTCTGTTTCTCAAAATCTTGAATGTTTCCTCATTGCTTATAATGTTAACAATCTCCCATTAGCTTTAATAAACATTTACTGTATCATCACAAGACCAACCTCATGTAATTTGTTTCCATGGGATGTAATCTCTGTCTCTCTTCTATAACCCCAGTCCTATTCATATATAAAGAGTCACATAAAATGTCTTATTCTATATTGTATCTTTCTTCAAAGCCCCAGGCAAAATGTTTCCTCATGCTGAACTTTTCATGGTTCCTGTTTTTACCTTTTAGATTACACATATCTCATACTAGCCTATGTTTTTCTCTTTTGTTAAATGCTTTACTTCATCTCTTAGTTCTGTCCATTTTAGCAAAATTGGGGACTTTTAAACATTCCTGTTTTACAAGATCTGTGCTTAAAACAAAATACAACAACAATAATAAAACAAAATCAAGAGAGTGACATTTTAACTAATACAAATAAAGAGATTAACACATCCTAATTAGTGTCATGTTACTAAAGACAAAACCTGATCCTTTTCCAAGCCTATGGGGCTTTTGCAAAGCAGTTTTATTTTGGCCATGCACACAGAAATTTTAACATATTCCTAACAGCAAAAAGACTATAAAGAAGGCAGAATGCTGAAGATTTGATGCCTTCAAACTGTGGTACTGGAGAAAACTCCTGAGAGTACCTTAGACAACAAGGAGATAAAACCAGTCAATCTTAAGGGAAGTCAGTCCTGAACACTCATTGGAAAGACTGATGCTGAAGCTGATGCAAACAGCTGACTCATTGGAAAAGACCCTGATGCTGGAAAAGATTGAGGGTAGAAGGAGAAGAAGGCATCAGAGGATGAGATGGCTGGATGGCATCTCCGGTGCAGTGGCCATGAACTTGGGCAAACCTCAGGAGATGGTGAGGGACAGAGAGGCCTGGTAGTCCATGGGGTTGCAAAGAGTAGGACAAGACTGGGTGACTGAACAACAACAAACAGTAAAAAAATGTGCAAGATCACTTTCTTTGATCACAATATTAAAAAATAAAAGGAAATAAAAATAAACTGGAAATTAAAGACATAAATCTTCTAATTAATTTTCAAGTGAAATTTAATAAAATTAGAATAAAGCTACATAGTATCTAAAAGCATTACAATGAGAAAAATAACTATGAGATATTACCTAAGTTCTTCACTAAAAATACTCCATGTGAAAGATATAATGCCTTAACTTGCTGAATACACATTTCAACTTTAAATCAGGGTGGCTGTGAGAATGACAGGAACTTGGAAGCTAAAACCTATTTTTACATGACTTCCTCACAACTAGAATTTTGGATTTGAGATTGGTTCCTCTAAGAGCACAGTCTTGTGAGTTTATTTTCAACAGAAATTTAATCTGAGCCACATATACTTTGCTAACTCTTCTAGTAGGCACATCACAAAAAGTAAAAAGAAACAAATGAAATTAATTTTTAGTAATGCATTTGACTTTACCCAATATATTCAAAATATTGTTTTTGCAACATATAATCATTATTTAAAAGCTACAATATTTTACATTTTTTCCCATTTAGTCTTTGAAACCTTGTTTGTATTTTAAACTTAGCACACATCTCCATGTGAATTAACTATGCATCAAATATTTAGCAGCAGAATTATCTAATAACTGTCATGTTGGGTAGCAGAGCTCTAAATGGTGAAAATGGGGAGAAGTTTCCTATTACAGTTTTTTCTGGTAGACACTGTGGTAGAGAAGTTGGGTTTTCTGCATCAGAAATAGATGCGGTGGTGGTGACTTGCTGATTCCTAGATCAAAGTTAAGGAGTGCATTCATGGAGTCAACATTTCTAGCAATGACACCCATCCCAATTTTTCTTTCTGATTGTATCAAATATGAAACCTCCCCTAAAGGCTGGTTCTATGGTTTTCTTGGGTCATTCCTGATGGATCAGAAACAAGCTTGCTTTTTCAAACTTCCAAGATCTCCCTAAGTGTGCAATTCCATCAAATTTATTTTTGCTTAAAATAGAATTTTTGCTACACACACAATTTTGCCTAAAATAGAAATAGAGATGCTGAGAATTTTTAACTCTTTTTAAAAACCAACTTCAATATAATGAGTATGAAGTGTAAAAGAAATCAATAAGAAAAACATAAATTAACTAAAAAATTTTTTTGATCAATCTAATAAAAAAATAAAATCTAAACTGGAAAAGTATAAAATTGAAAATGAAAAGAACATGAACATGAAAACTATATGATAAAAATCTAGAAAATCATAATAAAACATTATGTGTATATAGATGTTTATAAATTTTAAAATCTTAAATGAAATGGAGGTCATAATGTTCTAAGAAAAGTGAAATTGCCAAATTTGATTAAAGATACAGTAAAAATCTGAGTATCCATGAAAGAATCAAGTATCTCAGAAGATTGAATAGCATCTTTCTACAAAGGAACTTCTACTAATGGAAAAGTCACTCTCGTCTTTGTACCAATGCACCATTTGGAAAAGTTTTTTTTTAATGAAAAAGTCAGCTGAGCAGAGATCAGATTCTTTATAGTTTTTAGTTTGTTGCTCCAAAGTTTAGAGCATGCAGCACTCAAAAATATTCATAAATGTTAGTGGGGAAAGTCCATAAATCTCAGGGATGAAAACTATGATCTAACCATTCAGAAAGGTCTGAACATATGATTTATCTTACAGCAGACTGAGTATTGATACAAAAAACACAGTCAATGCTTATTGGAATGGCGACAGTTTCAGTTCAGTTGCTCAGTCATGTCCAACTCTTGCCATTCTATGGACTGCAGCACCCCAGACTTCCCTGTCCATCACCAACTTCTGGAGCTTGCTCAAACTTATGTCCATTGAGTCAGTAGTGCTATCCAACCATCTCATCCTCTGTCATCCCCTTCTCTTCCCATCTTCAATCTTTCCCAGCATCATGGTCTTTTCAAATGATTCATTTTTTTCAGGTGACCAAAGTATTGGAGCTTCAGCATCAGTCCTTCCAATGAATATTCAGGACTGATTTCCTTTAGAATTGATGGATTGGGTCTCCTCGCAGTCCAAGGGACTCTTAAGAGTCTTCTCCAACACCACAGTTCAAAACCATTAATTCTTCAGGGCTCGGCTTTGTTTATAGTCCAACTCTCACATCCATACATGACTATGGAAAAACCATAGCCTTGACTAAATGGACCTTTGTCAGCAAAGTAATGTCTCTGCTTTTTAATATGCTGTCTAGTTTGGTCATAGCTTTTCTTCCAAGGAGCAAGCATCTTTTAATTTCATGGCTGCAGTCACCATTTGCAGTGCTTTTGAGCCCAGAAAAATAAAGTCTGCTGTTTCCATTGTTTTCCCATCTACTTGCCATGAAGTGATGGGACCAAATGCCATGATCTTAGTTTTCTGAATTTTGAGTTTTAAGCCTATTTTTTCACTCTTCTCTTTCACTTTCATCAGGAGGCTCTTCAGTTTTTCTTCACTTTCTGCCATAAGTGTGGAGTCATCTGCATATCTGAGGTTACTGATATTTCTCCTGGCAATCTTGATTTCAGTGTGTGCTTCTTCTAACCTGGCATTTTGCATGATGTACTGCACATATAAGTTAAATAAAAAGGGTGACAATATACATCCTCGACGTATTCCTTTCCCAAGAAAGAAGCAAATCTTCCTCCAACTTAACTGCCATCCCCAAAATGAGTGCACCTTTTAATTCAGCTAACCAACAAAATAGATGATAAAAATATCACAAAGATAGATAGGCTATCTAGCATGTAGCTTATAAATTAAAAATTAATGTTTTACTCAACACCACCAGCCACAAATTCTAACATATATATTCTTTGAATATTCAAGTAATGCATTACAAATTTCTTCTGAGTGCCCCCACCTGTGGATGGTGTAAGATAGTGGCCAAGAGAGTATAAGGAGAGTGATCCATATGTTTTCAAGAAAGGTAAAAATGCAACTGAAACCCAAAGATAAAGATTTATGCAGTGAATAGGGAAGGCACTGGGACTGATTGAGCATGCCAAAAATTATTTGTGAAGTTTTGTGCTGGAGATTTCTCACTGGATGATGCTCCATGTTTGGGTAGACCATTTGAAGCTGACAGTGATCAAATCAAGACATTAATTGAGAACAATCAATGTTATGCCATGCAGAAGATAACTGACATACTCTAAATATCCAAAGTACTGAAATTAATTTGTACTATCTTGGTTATGTTAATTGCTTTGATGTTTGGGTTCCATATAAAGTAAAGGAAAAAAACCTTCTTGACCATATTTCCACATGCAATTCTCTACTTAAATGTAATGAAAACATTTGACTTTTAAAACAAATTGTGACAGGTGATGAAAAGAGGATACTGTACAATAATGTGGAGTGTTAGAAATCATGGAGCAAGTGAAATGAACCATTACCAACCACACCAAACTTCATAATTCCATCTTCCCCAAATTTTTAATCTTTTTTGAGCAAAGAAGGCATGGTTGTTTTTTCATCCAAAGAAGGTGATGTGTATATGGTGGGATTGGAAGGGAGTTCTCTATTTATGAGCTCCTTCTGGAATATCAAATTATTAATTCCAATGAGTACTGCTCCCAGTTAAACCAACTGAAACCAGCACTTGACAAAAAGTGTCTGGAATTAGTCAGCAGAAAATGCATAATCTTACATCAAGATAATACAAGACAGCATGTTTCACTGATGACCAGGCAACGACTGTTAACGGTTTGAGCGGGAAGTTCTGATTCATCTGCCATATTCACTAGACACTGCACCTTTGAATTTCTATTTATTTTGATCTTTATAAAATTCTCTTAATGAAAACAAAATTCAATTCTATGTAAGACTGTAAAAGGTACCTGGAACAATGCCTTCTTTGCTCAAAAAGATGAAAAGTTTGAGGAAGATGGAATTATGAAGTTTTCTGAAAAACAAGGTAGAAAGTGTTAGTGGAACAAAGCAGTGAGTATGTTGCTCAATAAAGTTCTTTGTGAAAATGAAAATGGGTCTTTTATTTTTACTTGAAAACTGAAGGAATCATCTGGCCAACCCAATGGAAGAAATTAAATTGCCTTTATCCATATCCTTTTGTCTGTGGAGACATAGCTAAGCAATGCTGCTCCCAATGGCTGACTTGAAAGAACCTCAAGTGCTTTTTAAAGCACTGACACAAGCACTTCAAAGAATGTGAGCCAACTGAAGACTCA
>SJYT01064464.1:890-22088 GCA_006410635.1 Cephalophus harveyi
CTATCTAAAAGGACTTTTGTTATGTTTTCAGAGTTTTGTACTACAAATCCTGAACTGAATGTTGATGAGAGCAGTTAATTCTTGATCCTTTCCAAGTCCTGATATTTGAGTAATTACATTAAAGACAGGCATCAGCAATACTAAATAACTCTTATTATACTGAATGGTAGGTGAATGATTAAAAGTCTATGTGAAGCATTAATTTACTACCTAATTGTCACATAATACTAATTGACTATTCTATTTATTTTTCCCCTTTGGGTAGAGTTATTTTGAATGAAATAAAAATTGCAGGGAATAGTTTGCAAAGATCATAGATAGAGCACTATAATTCATCAAGGGGCCTAGTTGGACAGCCTTGTCAAAATAGGTTAGTAAATTTCTCATGACTGTAGCCAGTGTTGCAACATTTTTAAAGATAGCAATCCATTATCACTTCTTTTCTGCCACCTGAAAAATATCATCCCACAGAATCTGATTTCCTCCTGGGATGACATGACACTGCTCAAAAGACAATGAAACCTCCTTTTCCCAAAATATCAAATGCCAATCTATAATCCAGAGTCATGATATTATGTTCCTCAAGTCTGTTGTGTATTACTAAGGAAATAGGAAACTTAAGTAACTTTGATTCACTATGTTTGGATTTAATTTTGTTTTGATTATATCTGTAATAAAAACAAAATCTGCTGCAATTATGTCCTAAAGTGTCCTGAGGAGGAATATATGATATTTATAGTTTTTACATATATATGGTTTTATAGTTCTATATAGGAAAGGTATAGCACTAGTTTTGCTGCTATGTCTAAAGCCAATGAACTTAAGGCAATTAATTGAAAGCTAAGATAATTATGGGGAAGATACATTTTTGTAACAGGGAATTGGTGAGTTTCAATTTTGTAATAGCTGCCATTTATTCAAATCAGCTGGAAAATGAAACTTCATTATGATAAAACCACTTTAAGGACTAAACTGAGAAAAGGATCTATTTATCTGGTGTAGAAATCCACTCAAAGATGAATTACTTTAGAACTACTATATTTCTTGAGGTTCTTCTAGAACTATACTCTTAAGAATAAATTCATATGACACTCAATTCCAAAATTAAACTTTTCCAGGAGTAAGCCTAATTTAAAAAGGCTTCATTAAAAAATAATCTTAGAATATTGCCTATCAAGTAAATATGGTGATTATGGCATAGACAATCACTGGCTAATAGCTATTCATAACAACCACACATTTCCCAATCTTTGAAGGTAAGCATGGCCTTGGAACTAATTCTGGTCCATGGGTTGTGAGTAAAACTGACAAAAGTCACTTCCAGGATGAAATGATTAGTAATCAGTGTTTAACTCCCTAACCTCTCTTTTCCTTTGTCATTGAAGCCACTGAGACCATGGGGGAGGTATAAGATACTGAAGTTTCTGACAACTTGCATCACTGAGTAGCTGTGTGTAGAACAGGAATTTCCCCCAGCAATTCACACTAAGTCTTCTTAGCCAGAAAGAAGGAAATCATTTTTAAAATAAGCCACTGAGATTTCAGGATTGTTCTGTTTCTACAGTCATGATCTAGACTATCCAAATTAATTCAGTGAACTAAGGTGAAGAGGATATAGCATACAGATCAAGTTTCCCTAATTGTAAATATAGTTTAAAAATGGGAAGACTATTTCTTCAATATGGCAGCGTAGAAGGATATATGCTCCTGTAAGAGCACTGAAATTGCAGCTAGCTGTTGAACAGCTATCAACAGAATGATGTTGGAACTGACCAAAAAAGATATCCCAAGTCCAAAGACAAAGAAGTAGCCACAATGAGACGGTAGGAGGGTTGCAATCACAATCAGATCAAATCTCATACCCGCCAGGCGGACAACCCACAAGCTAGAGAACAATAGTACCAAAGAGTTCTCCCACTGTTGTGAAGGTTCTGAGCCCCATGTCAGGCTGCCTAGTCTGGGGATCTGACAAAGGGACTGAGAATCCCCAGGGATTCTGACCTTGAAGTTCAGAAGGATTTAATTACAGAACTTCCATAAGACTGGGGGGGATACAGAGATGGAGGCCACAAACAAAATCTTGTGAGCATCAGCACCCATGGGAAAGGAGCAGTGACCCCATAAGAGACTGAGCCAGACTTAACTGTGAGTGTTGAGGGTCTCTTGTGGAGATGTAGGTCAGCAGTGGCTCACCATGGGGCTGGGGTCACTGGCAACAACAGTCCTGAGAGATGAGCCCAGTCCTTGGTGTGAGCCCTCTTGGAGGTCTCCGTTAACCATATCATAGAGGCTGCAGACTCCAGAACTGGGCTTCCTCAAACCAAAACTAACAGGGAGGAAGCACAACCACACTCATCAGTGAACAACTGGGTTAGTTTTACTCAGCACTCTGGCTACCAACCAGAGCAAGACCTAGTTTCTCTACTGCCAGTCCTTCCCATCAGGAAGCTTGCACAAACCTGTTAGCCTCATCCACCAGAGGGCAGACAGAAGAAGCCAGTAGAACTATAACCTGAGAGCTGCCTGAAAGAAACCACATCACATTAAGTTAGTCAAAATGAAAATGCAGAGGATTATGTCCCAGATGAAGGGACAAAATAAGACTCCAGAAAAACAGGCAATCTTCCAGAAAAAATAATTCAGAATAATGACAGTGAAGATGATCCAGGATCTCAGAAGAAAAAAAAAAAGTGGGAATTTGCAAGAAATGTTTACCAATAACCTAGAAGAACTAAAAAAAACAAACAGAGATGAACAATACGCTAGAAGGAATCAATAGCAACATAGCTGATGCAGAAAAACAGACAAATGTCCTAGAAGACAAAACAGTGGAAATCACTGCCACAAAAGAGAATATAGAAAAAGAATGAAAAAACAACAACAACAAAATAAAGATAGCCTAAGAGATCTCTGGGACAACATTAAACACACTATCATTCACATTGTAGGGGACCCACAAGGAAAGAGAAAGAGCCCAGGAAAATATTTGAAGAGATAATAGCTGAAAACTTCCCTAACATGGGAAAGGAAATATCAGCCAAGTCCTGGAAGCACAGAGTTTCCTAGGCAGGGTAAACTCAAGGAGGAACACACCAAGACACATGGTAATCAAGCTGACATAAATTAAAGACAATGATAAGTGTTAAAGGAACAAGGAAAAAGTGACAAACAGCAACGGAACTCCCATAAGGTTTTCAGCTGATTTCTCAACAGTAACTCTACAAGCCAAAACAGAATGGCATGATGTATTTAAACTGATGAAAAGGAAGAACTTGCAATGAAGAATACTCTACCCAGCAAGACTTTCATTCAGATTTGGTGGAGAAATACAAAACTCTCCAACAAGCAAAAGTTAAAATAATTCGCATCTCCAAACCAGCTTTACTATCAATATTAAAAGAACTTCTCCAGGCAGGAAACACAAGAGAAGGAAAAGACCTACAAAAATAAACCCAAAATAATTAAGAAAATGGTAATAGGATCATATATATGTATAATTATCTTAAATGTAATTAGATTAAATGAACCAAGCAAAAGACATAGACTGGCTGTGTGGATGAAAACATGTGCATGGATGCATTTCCATTTACCACATTATTCAACTTAACCCCTCCTATTGTATGTAATTATTTGATATTGTTAGGCTAATCATGATGCATTAAGACTTGCAATTGCAATTATCTTCCTATTTTTTGTCTGACTATTGTTTACAAAGAATAGATCAAAATCTTTTACTACTACTACTACTACTACTAAGTCGCTTCAGTCGTGTCTGACTCTGTGCGACCCCATAGATGGCAGCCCACCAGGCTCTGCCATCCCTGGGATTCTCCAAGCAAGAATACTGGAGTGGGTTGCCATTTCCTTCTCCAATGCATGAAAGTGAAAAGTCAGAGTGAAGTCGCTCAGTCGTGTCCGACTCTTAGCGACCCCATAGGGGTAGCCCACCAGGCTCCTCCGTCCATGGGATTTTCCAGGCAAGATTACTGGAGTGGGGTCCCATTGCCTTCTCCTGTGATTATATAACTATTATTCATTTTAATACTATTATATCATGATTGGTCAACAGAAAATAATAGAATTATTTATCAATAAAATACTATTTAATAGAAAAATCTATAATCACTTTTTAAAATCCAGATGCACGTTAGAATTATCTTGGAATTTTTGGAAAACTACAAATGTCTAGGTATTGCTTTTTCTCCCAAGCTCCAGATGTGATTCTAATGAGCAGCTGTTTCAAAACAACTGGACTCATATGTTGATCTTTTACCTTTATCAAGTTTGTTTCACTTTTTCTATTTCATATTCCATGCTTCCATTTCATTTAGTTTATGTTTTCCAATTTCTCCATCTCTTTGTTGTTCTTTCTTAAACCTTTTTGAAGTGTAATAGAAAAGCTTTTGTGTATATATATATATGTATTATATGTGTGTGTGTGTGTATATACATATAACCATATATATGTATATATGGTTGTCAGGTGGTGTTAGTGGTAAAGAACCTGCTTGCCAATGCAAGATGCAAGAGACACGGGTTCAATCCCTGGGTCTGGAAGATCCTCTGGAGTAGAAAATGGCAACCCACTCCAGTATCCTTGCCTAGAACTTCCATGGACAGAGGAGTCTGTTGGCCAAAACCCATGTGGCCCCAAAGAGTTGGACATGACTGAGCACCTGAGCACAAATACACATGTATACATATGCATATATATACTATATATGTATAATGTATACATTTTAGAAAAAACAATTTTTTTGGCTTTTAGCTAAAACATATATGACATTCTGGTTCCACCTGTTTGACTAAGTATGAATAGAATTCTAGATTTCTAATTTATATTCACTCAAAACTTTGATACAGTTCTATTTATTTGGCATATGGCAACCCACTCCAGTACTCTTGCCTGGAGAATCCCATGGAGGGAGGAGCCTGGTAGGCTACAGTCCATGAAGTCGCAAAGAGTTGGACACAACAGAGCGACTTCACTTTCTTCTTTTCACTTTCTATTACTGCTAGAAGTCTAGAAAGCAAATTATTTTAGTGATTTTTTTTTCATTGAGTGAGAATCCAATTCTGAGAATATAAAGAAATAATATGTTGTAAACAAAAACAGGAAATTAACATATGATAGAATATTATTAAGTACAGATTTGTTCACGTTTCACAAATTTTTATGCTAGTGTCCATTATTTATTTTCATAAGTTATTCAAGATTCCACATGGCATTTAGTTGCAATGAGCAGCTTCAGCTACAGGCAGCAAATTCTGATAAATTCTTTTTCCATTTTTATTCTATTCATATTTATTACAAATATTTTCTAGTTTTCCTTGTTATGGTTTCTTAAATACAGGGCTTCCCTTGTAGCATACACCCACCATTTAGAAGTGGACATTTAATTTCCAAATGCATGAATTTTTTAAAGTATTCTTGATACTAATTTCTTTTTTTAATGTTAATTTCTCATTTAAATGCTTTCTTCTCTGCAATCACCTTCTGTGTTTATTCAGTTGTTTAACTTTACTTAGGTTTTCTATGGTTAAGTCAAAGATCTCTCTTGGTAAATGTCGCATTGCACTTGAAAATATGTGGGTTATTTTCAAATATATTGTTTATGTTGATTCCTAATATAATTCCATAGTGATAAGAAAACAGACTGTATGATTTCAGTACCTTTAGACCATGAAGTTTTTGCACCTTGTTTTATGTCTCTGGATATGTTCCAGTGTCTCCTGGTTTATAGTGCATGGGTACTTGAATTTGTATTGTGCTGTTGTGTGAAAATTATGTAAATCTTAATTACATTGAATTGGTTCATAGTGCTTTTCAGGTCTACTAATCCTTTCACTTTTCTTTCTATCCATGCTATTAATTTTTGAGAGTTTGATATTGAAATTCCAACTAAAAATCTTAATTTATCTACTTAAAAAATAGTTGTAATAAGTTTTGGAACTGAGGGCTTCCCAGGTGGTGCTAGCGCTAAAGAACCTTCCTGCCAATGCAGGGGACATAAGAAATGAGGGTTCGATCCCTGAGTTGGGAATATCTCCTAGAGGAGGGCATGGCAACCCACTCCAGTGTTCTTGCTTGCAGAATCCCATGGACAGAGGAGACTTGTGGGTTACAGTCCATAGAGACGCAAAGAGTCAGACAAGACTGAATCAGTTTAGCACACATGCAAATAGCAGAATAATATGTAACTTTGTTCTATATTTTCCAAGTCTCCTGTAAATTTGTTATTATACTTCCATAATTTAAAAAAAAAAATGGGAAGAATACAACAAACAAGGGCATTCAATTATTAGCAAAATGTGACTCTTTGAGATAGTGATGTGAATTGTTACTCCATTTCCAAGAACTAAGCTGATACCACTTTTAGAGCCTCTCCTACGAATTAAAATTTCCCAATCTGTGGGACTCTGCTGTTCTCAGAGCAGTTTATTTGGCAGCCTGCGTGGGAGAGCAGATGTATTTGTGAGTTCACGTAAAAGATTGTCAAACTCCGCTCTATAACTACTCTTCAGTTCTTTTCTCCTCTATTTCTCAAGTGGGAAACATTAAAGCTTGCCTCATATTTGTCCATATGTTGTTGGGATTCTTCAAGTAACGTGTTTTAGTTATGACTTCTCACTATCCTTGATGGAAAAAATTCACCTAAAAATGTGCCATGTGTAGGCAAGGAACTATGCTTTTCATCAGTCATACATTCAGCCAACATGCAGCCTTATCTAAATATCAGTCAGTACAGTTCAGTCTCTCAGTCGTGTCCAACTCTTTGTGACCCCATGAACCACAGCACGCCCGGCCTCCCTGTCCATCATCAACTCCCAGAGTCCACCCAAACCCATGTCCATTGAATCAGAGATGCCATCCAACCATCTCATCCTCTGCCATCCCCTTCTCCTCCTGCCCTCAATCTTTCCCAGCACCAGGGTCTTTTCAAATGAGTCAGCTCTTCGCATCAGGTGGCCAAAGTATTGGAGTTTCAGCTTCAACATCAGTCCTTCCAATGAACATCCAGGACTGATCTCCTTTAGGATGGACTGGGTGGATCTCCTTGCAGTCCAAGGGACCCTCAAGAGTCTTCTCCAACACCACACTTCAAAAGCATCAATTCTTTGGCACTCAGCTTTCTTTATAGTCCAACTCTCACATCATACATGACCACAGGAAAAACCATAGCCTTGACTAGACAGACCTTTGTTAACAAAGTAATGTCTTTCTGTTTTTCAATATGCTGTCTAGGTTGTCATAACTTTCCTTCCAAGGAGTAAGCATCTTTTAATTTCATGGCTGCAATCACCATCTGCAGCAATTTTGGAGCCCAGAAAAATAAAGTCTGACACTGTTTCCATCCACTGTTTCCCCATCTATTTGTCCTGAAGTGATGGGACCAGATGCCATGATCTTCGTTTTCTGAATGTTGAGCTTTAAGCCAACTTTTTCACTCTCCTCTTTCACTTTCATCAACAGGCTCTTTAGTTCTTCTTCACTTTCTGCCATAAGGGTGGTGTCATCTGCATATCTGAGGTTATTGATATTTCTCCCGGCAATCTTGATTCCAGCTTGTACTTCTTCCAGCCCAGCGTTTCTCATGATGTACTCTGCATATAAGTTAAATAAGCAGGGTGACAATATACAGCCTTGACGTACTCCTTTTCCTTTTTGGAATCAATCTTTTGTTCCATGTCCAGTTCTAACTGTTGCTTCCTGACCTGCATAGAGATTTCTCAAGAAGCAGGTCAGGTGGTCTGGCATTCCCATTTCTTTCAGAATTTTCCAGTTTATTGTGATCCACACAGTCAAAGCCTTTGGCATAGTCAATAAAGCAGAAATAGATGTTTTTCTGGAACTCTCTTGCTTTTTCCATGATCCAGTAGATGTTATCAATTTGATCTGGTTCCTCTGCCTTTTCTAAAACCAGCTTGAACATCTGGAAGTTCATGGTTCACGTATTGCTGAAGCTTGGCTTGGAGAATTTTGAGCATTACTTTACTAGCGTGTGAAATGAGTGCAATTGTGCGGTAATTTGAGCATTCCTTGGCACTGCCTTTCTTTGGGATTGGAATGAAAACTGACCATTTCCAGTCCTGTGGCCACTGCTGACTTTTCCAAAGTTGCTGGAGTATTGAGTGCAGCACTTTCACAGCATCATCTTTCAGGATTTGAAATAGCTCAACTGGAATTCCATCACCTCCACTAGCTTTGTTCATAGTGATGCTTTCTAAGGCCCACTTGACTTCTCGTTCCAGGATGTCTGGCTCTAGGTGAGTGATCACTCCATCGTGATTATCTTGGTTGTGAAGATCTCTTTTGTACAGTTCTGTGTATTCTTGCCACCTCTTCTTAATATCTTTTGTTTCTGTTAGGTCCCTACCATTTCTGTCTTTTATTGAGCCCATCTTTGCGTGAAATGTTCCCTTGGTATCTCTAATTTTCTTAAAGAGATCTCCAGTCTCTCCCATTCTATTGCTTTCCCCTATTTCTATCTATCTACATATAGGTTACTAGAATGTAAATGTGAATGGTGAATACTTAGGAAGTTAAGTCTTTGCTGGATGCTTTGGGAATAATTTGGCTTATCCAACTCCAATGCAGTGTGTCCTGTTTACCTTCAAGTTTAATGTTCAAATTGTATTCCCAATAACATCTGAGCCAAATTCAAATTTATAAACATGCATTTCTGATATTGGATCTCTGTGTGAATACAAGCGTACTTTATAATACCGATGACTTTCCTAGAAATTTCAAAATTAATTGCCTACTTGTTTGCAAATACAGTGACTAGTCTTTGTAAAATTGTATGCAATGGGTTACACAAGCTACCTTTTCCCCATTACCCCCTTGCATAGCTTTGTTTCATCTTTTCCAGATATAACAACATAATAAAAATGACCTTCTTGTAGAATGAGGGTTTGAATAATAACTTCCCATTCCTCTAGTTCATATATTAAACTCAGGTCTTTTTTTCCATCCCAAGCAGGAACTTAATTGAAATGTCTTGCGTTCATCATCATTTTTTTTTAACTGTGATATCCATCACCTTCTTTGGATTTTCTACTGCCTTTAAATTTTGCTCTTTTCTTGCTTCTTTTGGATTTAAAGTAATTGTAATGAAATAAACAATATTCTTCTAATTTCCCTCTTTTATGTAATTGGATATCTCTATAATTTTACAGTGAAGAGGAAAGTATAATTTTTTTAAAAAAATCTAATAATTAGACACACACACACACAGGGGGCTTTCCAGGAGGAAATGGCATTTCCTCCTCCAGGGGATCTTCCTGACCCACGGATTTTGCTGCGTCCCCTGCATTGGCAGGAAGGTTCTTTACCACTGAGACACCTGGGAAGCCCCCCATGTGGTTTGGCTTTGGGCAAATGAATCTTGTTCAAAGGAATTTATCCACAGCCCTTCTTCATCCAAGTGGGCATCTTTGTTAAAGAAGATATGCCAAACTTCTAGCTCTTCAAATTCCTGTAAGCAGCTGCACTATGAGGATCTCAGAATGTTATATTATATATGAGCACCTTATTTAGAAATCTTGGAGAATGCCAACTATTTTTATTTCTCAGTTTTTATAGTGGTATAGTTTGAAATAGAACCACATTTTCCCACTCTGTTCTCTGTCTCTGACCATGTGTGTGTGTGTATGTGTGCCTGTCTGTCTGTCTCTTGGTTTTTAAATTCTCCAGAATACAGTAGGAAAGAGCTCAAATGAAGAACTCTAGAAAGTGAAGATTTTCAGATTTGGCAGAAGCCACAGAGTGTTTGGGGGATCAGATGTTTTCATTTGAAAATATTGGCAATACTGCCATCCTGCAGCTATCACATATATCTTACTGTTCAGTGAGCACTGAAGTTTGAATTAGGCAAAAGAATATAAAAAGAGCAACTGGTAAGGACAGAATTAGTATTTGGAATTACGGGCATGAGCACTAAGATGGTGGAATGCAAAAAATTCTCTCTTTAAAAAACAACAACAACAACAGCAATAACAACTTTCCACTTAATTGAAAAGAAATTGCATACACTGCAGGAACCCTGATTCTTTAAGGGACATGTTTTTAGTTGTTGCTATTCTATCACGGCGGGCTTCTAGGGAGGGCTCAAGAATCTGCCTGCTGATGCAGAAGATTGCAGGTTTGATCCCTGGGTCAGGAAGATCCCCTGGAGAAGAAAATGACAATTCACTCCAGTATTCTAGCCTGGGAAATACCATGGACAGAGGAGCCTGGAGGGCTACAGACCAGGAGGTCACCAAAAGAGTAGGGCTTGACTAAAGTAACAGCATTCATGCATGCACAGGACTTAGCAGCTAAAACAACAGCACTATATCAGGGTAGGAAAATCCCAGAACTAGGAAGACTGTCCCTTGGCATTTCTTCAATTCTAAACATTATCACGATGAGAAATAATTTGCAGTACTCCACATGTGCACATATTAGATCTCTTTATGCTCACCCACTCACATTGTTAATAAACATATATCTGTTTGATTGATTTGATTCTTTGTTTGATTCTTTGATATTAGGAACCTATTTTTCCTTATCCACTCAAGCAATAGAAAGTATGTTCCAAAAATAAGTATAATTGTACATAACACATCACAATTTACTTAAAAAATTTTGATCATGTAAATAACCTGAAAATTTAGCTGATTGACCTCAGAAGTTGTGAATCACTTAAGACACAGGTGATAAATGGGAACACAAGGTTCTGGACCAGATTTTCTTATTCCAGATCTCACATTATCTTCACTATGTGAAAGTGAAGTTGCTCAGTTGTGTCAAACTCTTTGTCGCCCCATGGACTGTAGCCTACCAGGCTCCTTTGTCCATAGAATTTTTCAGGCAAGAGTACTGGAGTGGGTTGCTATTTCCTTCTCCAGGGGATCTTCCCAGCTGCTGCTGCTGCTGCTAAGTTGCTTCAGTCGTATCCGACTCTGTGCGACCCCATAGAGGGCAGCCCACCAGGCTCCCCCATCCCTGGGATTCTCCAGGCAAGAACACTGGAGTGGGTTGCCATTTCCTTCTCCAGGGGATCTTCCCTACCAAGGATCAAATCCAGGTCTCCTGCATTGCAGGCAGTTGCTTTACTGTCTGAGCCACGAGGGAAGCCCACTGCGTGATATGGATAAGAGGTCCACTAAGTGATGTGGAGTGCATAGCACAGATGATACAGTAATGAATAACTTCAGTGGCCCATACTTTCTCTGGCATACTTTTTGCCTGGATTTGCTATTTTTGCTAGTGGACTTTCATGCTTTGTCTTTAACTCTTTTTGGATTAGTAGGCTATCTTCTATGTATAAAATTGCTCAGCGCTTGTTTTCTTAGGTTTTGTTGTTGAATCTAAGCTATTCTTGTCTCAAGAAGTTCTCTCTAAGCTTTTGCTAGCCTGAAAACTTAAGTTGGTAAGTAGATCAGAATGAACAGAAGAATTTCTTTTAACTCATAATCCCATTAATAATCACTTTCTATTGTTAAGTATTTTGCTATAAAATATTTCAGATATACAAATATTATAGGGAATACTCTAATGAATAAAAAAACTACCCAGATTTTAAAATACTCAGTATTTGGTTGCACTTCTTCTAAATACAGTTTTGAGAATAAAACACATTGGCATTTTATGCACAGCACAGTAATCCCTTCATCTCCCTTCATCTCTGCAGATAGTCAAGACCCAAAGTTGGCATGTATTTATAACATCCTTTGTTTTTGTACAAATTTTTATCTTTACCCATAAACAATAATTTCATATATATACCATCTTACACAGAGAGTATCCTATGATCTGTATTATTTTTCTTTTATTGCAATAATTTTATTGAAACAATTCATATATGTAAGTTGCACCCTTTAACATGTACAATTAGGTGGTCTTGTTCAATTTTTTAAAAACATATATATATTTATTTGGCTGCACCAGATCTCAGTTGCAGCACTTGGATCTTTATTGAATCCTGTGACGTCTTTATGTTGTCATGTGGGATCTTCCAATGTGACGCACCACTCTCTAACAGTGGCACGCCAGCTCCAGAGCATGCGGGATCAGTAGTTGCAGGGTACAGGCTTAGTTGCCTCCCAGCAAATGGAATCTTAGCTCTTCATCCAGGGACTGAACCCACATTCTCTACATTGTGGGCTTCCCTGGTAGCTCAGCTGGTAAAGAATCTGCTTGCGCTGCAAGAGACTCTGGTTCGATCCCTGGGTGGGGAAGATCCACTGGAGAAGGGATAGGCTACCTACTCCAGTATTCTTGGGCTTCCCTGGTGGCTCAGATGGCAAAGAATCTGCCTGCAATGTGGGAGACCTGGGTCTGATCCCTGGGTTGGGAAAATCCTCTGGAGTAGGAAATGGCAACCCACTCCAGTATTCTTGCCTGGAGAATTCCCACAGACAGAGGTGCCTGGCAGGCTACAGAGCCTGGCCTAGCAGAAAGTCAGACACATCTGAGCGACTAGGCACCGCATAGCCCATACATTGCAAGGCAGACTCTTAACCACTGGACCACCAGGGAAGTACCATCACTAATTTAAAACATCTTCATCATCCCAAAGAGAAACCTCATATTAACTAGCAATCGCTTTCCATTCCTTTGGAAGACACTAATGTACTTTTCTTATGTCTAATCATCTGCCTATACTGGGCAGTTCATATAATGAAGTTATATGATATGTTGGGAATGTCCCCTGGAGAAGGGAATGGCAACCTACTCCAGTATTCTTGGCTGGAGAATTCCATGGACAGAAGAGCCTGGCAGGTTAGAGTCCATGGAGTCGCAAAGAGTTCACTTCCATTTTCACTCCATGATTTGTTTCTGGTTTCTTTCACTTAGTATAATTCTTTCAGGGTCATATGGCAGAACAATTCATACTATATTTCCTTTTGTTAATAAACAATAATTCATTGCTTAGAAGAATGCATTATACTTATCCATTCATTAGTTGATGGGCGTTTGTGTTGGTTTCACATTTGGCTGTCAGGAATAATGCTTCTATGAACATTCCTGTAAAAGTGTGAACATGTTTTCAGTTCACCTGGGCATATACCTAGGAGTGGAATTACATAGCTATAGGGCAATAATATACAGCATTTTGAGCAGATCACCAGCTGTTTTCCAAAGTGGCTCCTTCCTTTTACTATCCCAGCAGCAGTGTATAGAGGTTCCAGTTTCCCATCATTTTTATCAACACTTGTTACAGTCTACTATTTTGAATTTCACCCATCCCAATGAGTCTAGAGTGGTATCTTGTACTTTTTTTTTTTTTTGAGTGTTTGTTTCATATTTCTCTAATTACATGGAAGCCTGGCATGCTGCAATCTATGGGGTCACAAAGAGTCAGACACAACTGAGCAACTGAACTGAACTGAATAGTTTATAGTTGACCCAAGCAGTTTGCTGTACTCTCTTTGATTTTGAGAGCAGATATGATGTAAATAATAGCAAACACAAAAATATTTGGCAAATAAAACCGTAAAACAAACAAAAAATCTCACTGTCACACCACCAAAACTTTTTATGTTGCAAATTGCTTTTATTTTATGATGTGCATCATCTCTGAGTTCTAAGAAGCACCATCACAGTTCCCTGAAACCTTCACATTGCTTTGCTCTAATGAGATGAGGGAAATAAAGAGTGTTTCCTTCACTCTGTAAAGTCATAAGTCTGCTAAATGGTAGAGGTGGATGTCATTCTTGAAACCCAAGCCTAGAGCTGCTTCTTCTTCCATAACATATTTCTTGGTGTCAGTCCAAACTGTGGTGCATACAGATTTAGCACTGGTTTCCTAAGGAGCCCAGTTTGGGTGCAATAAAAGTGAGTTATACAAGACTTGTGTGTCCAATGATGAATTTCAAATATTATGGGATTGGAAGTGGGACTAACAGGTGCAAACTGTTATATACAGAATGGGATAAACAACACACAACACATAAGGTATTATATTTAGTAGCCTGCAATAAACCACAATAGAAAAGAATATAAAATAAGTATAAATATTATATATATATGATTTAACTGAATCACTTTGCTCTGCTGTACACCAGAAAGCAACAAAACATTCTAAATCAACTATGCTTCAATAAAAATATATTCAACTCTTATGATTCACTATTTAATTTAACCTATTTTTTGCCAGTCTGACTCACTGGTTCTTATACTTGAAGATGTAAAGCATGACAGATAAAGTACATGCTTCAGCCCAGTAAGGTTTCTCCAGGCTACTGGAAAATGCTCAGAGCTGTTAGTGCTTTTTTGCTGACTTTTATCCCCTCTTAGAGAATCTTGTCTGTAGTATTTCCTACTAATCTTATTCTTTTCACAGGCAAGAGCTACTTTCTTTCCATTTGGCTTCTAAATATGTAGCATTCATTTAATTTATTTTCCTGCACTATTCAGCTTGGGTTTCCTACCTTTTTTCCATGGCAAGCAAGAGCATTAAAAAAGAAAGAAATATCAAGTTACTTATCTTTCCTCATGTTATGAAGTTTTTTTCCTATTAGGAAAACACTGCTTTGGTAATTATGTATCTATTACATTCCAATAGACATGTCCATCAATAAATTATCCAGATGGGATAATTTTTTTTTTTGTAGTTTAGCTCTTTTAAGAGTCCTTGCCTTTTTAAGGCTTAATGATTTTTCTCTTCATGTATCAAAACAATTATATGAGAAAAAGTATTATTGGTTATGTTATTTATATCTAACTATCATAATTATATACTAAATAGTTTTATATTTTATTGCTATTATATTTTGCAGCCTCTAAAGACAAAGTAATGCACTGGAATTTGCTCCCCCCAAAATATTTACTTATGCATCTTTAAGCTGATTTCATAAACTCTCTGGGCTTTATTTGCTTCATGTATATATAATTCAATCTTTATTTGTTGAGCTCCTTTCCTATGCAGAATTAGACTGGGGACTTGAAGGTAGATAATCACAGCCACCTTAAGGTGTTTGCATTCTATAGAGAGTTAGGTGAGGAGAAAGTATGACTGTAGGTGATTGAAGTATCTCAGAGAAGAAAATATCTGGGCTAAGTTTTAAAAAATGAGTAAGAATTAGCTGAGTGAAAAGGACATGGAAAGTGGAGCAAACAAATAGTTCAGATAAAGGGTATAGTTTAACAAAGCCATGAGTGAAAGAAACAGCCATATATCTAGGGAAAAGCAAGAAGTGAGCTATAACTAGATCAAAAAACCTGATGCAGGGAATATAGGGAGAAAAATAGAAGAATTTGAGAAAGCAATAAAATAGTAAAGAGTGTGTACACGTGTGAAGCAGTATGGAATTCATTTGGAAGGTGATAAGGGAACTGTTGAAATGTTTTAAGCAGGAGTATCATGAGTTGGTTATATTTGTATTTTAAATATATTATTTTGAAATTGATGTGGTGAATGAATTTGAGAAGTATAAAAATAGTGACAAGATGGTTGTAAATTCAAATAAATCCCATTGTCTCTGTTAATATATTTGTGTTCGTCAAAGTGATCTATATCCTTTTCTGGTTTAGTAAATGCACAAATTGTATTATTCTGAAAAGTGGTGACCGTAAAATTTGCATAACTGAACTGAAGGAAGAAGACTGTATCTTATCCTCTTGGAAATTCTAGTACCTACAATATATGAGTTTAGTGGAGAGTCAGTATCTCTGCTGTTGTTGCTGCTAAGTCACTTCAGTTGTGTCCGGTTCTGTGCGACTCCGTGGACGGCAGCCCACCAGGCTCCTTGATCCCTGGGATTCTCCAGGCAAGAATACTGGAGTGGGTTGCCATTTCCTTCTCCAATGCATGCATGCATGCCAAGTCGCTTCAGTCGTGTCAGACTCTGTGTGACCTCATGGACAGCTGCCCACCATGTTTCTCTGTCCCCAGGATTCTCTAGGCAAAAATACTGGAGTGGGTTGCCATTTCCTTCCCCACAGTATCTCTCTTACATATTGAATAAATGAATACATTTTTGAGTACCTATGACATGTTAGATATTGGTGTTAAGTTCTTTCGTCTAGATACCGATTTGTACAATAATCTAATGTTATGATGTAGTTTAATTACAGATAAGGCCTAATTGCTGACTATGTGTTATAATATTTAGTTTAATCTCTCAACAGACCTGTTAAGAACTTGTAGTTATTACCATCATAGGGTTTGTAAAACTGTAATTCAGAGAACCTTATGCAACTTTATATAAATAGTAAATAATGGGAATAAAATTGAATCCAAGTCTATGAGCCTTCAAAGCTTACCCTATTGGTATAGAATAGGTCCACAATACAGAGTTTCAGTCTGCATATCTCCCATATCCCCATGCCCTGACCATGATTTAAAAAAAAAAAAGCCATCATCTAATTTCTAGCTTAGATTGAAAAATATCCCAATTGCACTTTATAGACATCTAGTTTTTAAAAATCAGTAGTTAGTTTGATTTTGAATGCACCAAAGTGCACCATTCTCCAATCATTTACTGTATGTTATCTCAAACACCAGGCTTCCCAGGCAACACTAGTGGTAAAGAACTCACCTGCCAATCCAGGGAAAGTAAGAAACATCGGTTTGGTCTCTGGGCAGGAAGATCCCCTGGAGGAGGGCATGGCAACCCACTCCAGTATTCTTGCCTGGAGAATCCCATGACAGAGGAGCCTGGTGGGCTACAGTCCATAGGGTAGGAGAGTTAGACACGACTGAAGATACTTAGGATGCATGGATGTACATCTCAAACACAAAGTGAGATTTTTTCAAAAAATAACATTTTAGATGCTTTAGTTTCATTTTATTTTATACAAAAGATGTAGAATTTGTTTATTTGGGAAGAGTGGGTTTAAACTACAATTTTTATTGCCCAATTAAGTTTTTCATTATATCAGCCCTATAGATATTAAAGAGTAAATAATAATAACACCTAATGTAGTAAGGGGAAATAAAATGAAAATATCTTTTTTTGTTTGCCATATAAAACATCTGATCATTCTTCATTAAATAAATTTATCTAGAATTAGGCTTCTCATGGCCACCAAAGGCCACTGTCTTGTTTTCCTTGACTTCTCTGGGACAGCATCATTGTCAGTCACACCTGCCTTCAACATGGGCACTTCTCTTGCTTCAAGGATGCTCTATGCTCATGTCATTCATTATATCAGCCCTATAGATATTAAAGAGTAAATAATAATAACACCTAATGTAGTAAGGGGAAATAAAATGAAAATATCTTTTTTTGTTTGCCATATAAAACATCTGATCATTCTTCATTAAATAAATTTATCTAGAATTAGGCTTCTCATGGCCACCAAAGGCCACTGTCTTGTTTTCCTTGACTTCTCTGGGACAGCATCATTGTCAGTCACACCTGCCTTCAACATGGGCACTTCTCTTGCTTCAAGGATGCTCTATGCTCATGTCTTCATCTTCCTCTGTAACTGTACCCTACTTGTTCTCTTTTAATTAATGCACTTAATTTCATAATATTTAAATTGTTGTTGTTGTTCGGTCACCGAGTCTTTCCTGACTCGTTGAGATCTCATAGACTGCAGCACGCCAGGCTCCTCTGTCCTCCACCACCTCCCAGAGGTGACTCAAATTTATGTCCATTCTGTCTCTGCCTAGTTTCAAAACGAGGACCTGTCACATATAAGTGAATGCTATGGAAACTCACATTTAAATTGTTAACTAGTCCTATATATACACCAAGATGCAGTTATTAAGTAATCTGCATAAAGAGGTACATTTTATGAGTTATTAAAATAATATAGTTCATTATTAAAAGTCTCTAGATCCAAGTTGTCCTGGTGACTTCTGCTATTGAAACTAATGTATTCTGTGTTGCAGACAAATTGTTTTGCTCAGCTTTGAGTCTCCGAAATTTTGTATGTATGGTAGGAAAGCCAAATTTTCTTGAGAGATAAGTTTCTAAATGCTAAAATCTTTATGAGCTTCCAACCTCTAACATGAGAACAACATGTTCAAGACAGTATTTTCTGGTAGCTTCAAGATAGCCTCACTTTGTCTAAACTGAGGTCCAGAATAGGGTATATGAGGTGCAATTGCCCTAGCTGATCACACCGATAGCCAGAAGCAGAAGCATCCAGAGACCCCACAGACGAGTAAGATAATACATTATGCCACCAATCTTAGGAGTGCTTTGTTATGTAGCATTATTGTGGCAATCACTGTGTTCAATTATACCAAATTGCATTAAAGTCAGAAATTGAAGCTTAAAGTCTTATGGAGGATTTTATTATAAGACAACATAGAGCAGCAGTCACAAAGCTTTTGGCTGAGCAGCAAAGTGTAATAAAAGTTTGAGCAACAAGTGAAAAAATGGAGATTTTGCGAGGAAAGTAGATTGGAGTTGAGATGTGATGTTTCGTTCTGTTTCGTTCAGTCGTTAAGTCACGTCTGACAATTTGCGACCTTATGGACTGCAGGGCTCCAGGCTTCCTGTCCTTCACAATCTGCTGGAGCTTGCTCAAACTCATGTCCATTGAGTCAGTGATGCCATCCAACTATCTCATACTCTGTCATCTCCTTCTCCTCCTGCTTTCAAACTTTCCCAGCATCAGGGTCTTTTCCAATGAGTTGGCTCTTCGCATTAGGTGGCCAAAGTATTGGAGTTTCAGCTTCAGCATCAGTCATTCTAACGAGTATTCAGGGTTGATTTCCTTTAGGATTAACTTGTTTGATCTCCTTGCAGTCCAAGGGACTCTCAAGAGTCTTCTCCAACACCACAGTTCGAAAGCATCAGTTCTTTGGTGCTCAGCCTTCTTTATAGTCCAACTCTCACATTTCTACTCTATTACTAGAAAAACCATAGCTTTGATTATATGGACATTTGTCAGGTAAGCGAATCTGTGCTTTTTAATACACTGTCTGGGTTTGTGGTAGCTTTTCTTCCAAGGAGCAAGGGTCTTTTAACTTCATGGCTACAGTCATGAGATGTGATGTACATATATTAAATTATTTAATCCTTACAACCAATAGAAGAAAGCTCCTTTCAGTGTGCCATAAGGTATACAAGATGAATCCATGGAAAATTTCNCTGTCTGGGTTTGTGGTAGCTTTTCTTCCAAGGAGCAAGGGTCTTTTAACTTCATGGCTACAGTCATGAGATGTGATGTACATATATTAAATTATTTAATCCTTACAACCAATAGAAGAAAGCTCCTTTCAGTGTGCCATAAGGTATACAAGATGAATCCATGGAAAATTTCTCCAATGTAGTTGGAAAAACTTGTACCAAATCCTTGACAGAATTCTGGATTTTTCCTCTCAATGATTATCCTAGCTGAGCACAGAGTGAAATTAAGAACAACAAACTACATGAATGAACTCACCATTGCCATTTCTATACATACATTTATGTAACATTCATACAGGGAAAAGAAGGAACCTAGCTGTAGGCAGCTTCAGCTGAGCCCATGTTTCCAATTCTGATGAGATAATGCAGTAGCATCTCACCCATATGGGAACAATACAGTTCGTTATATATTTGGAATGATTTTAAATGCAATGTTTTTGATTCATTATAATTAAAATTTTAAAAATTACATGTATTAATAAGAAAGTGTGTAAAATTTTACTAGAATTTAGTGCTTGCTGTACAACTGATTTTCAATTTTTTTCCTTTCCTGTTCTCAAATTTTAAAAAAAATTATGCATTTAAGATGTGATGGGACAGCATCATTGTCAGTCACACCTGCCTTCAACATGGGCACTTCTCTTGCTTCAAGGATGCTCTATGCTCATGTCCTCATCTTCCTCTGTAACCGTACCCTACTTGTTCTCTTTTAATTAATGCACTTAATTTCATAATATTTAAATTGTTGTTATTCAGTCACCAAGTCTTTTCTGACTCGTTGAGATCTCATAGACTGCAGCACACCAGGCTCCTCTGTCCTCCACCACCTCCCAGAGCTGACTCAAATTTATGTCCATTCTGTCTCTGCCTAGTTTCAAAACGAGGACTTGTCACATATAAGTGAATGTGATAACTACTAGGCTACAGAAACGCACATTTAAATTGTTAACTAGTCCTATATATACACCAAGGTGCAGTTATTAAGTAATCTGCATAAAGTGGTACATTTTATGAGTTATTAAAATAGTATAGTTCATTATTAAAAGTCTCTAGATCCAAGTTGTCCTGGTGACTTCTGCTATTGAAACTAATGTATTCTGTGTTGCAGACAAATTGCTTTGCTCAGCTTTGAGTCTCCAAAATTTTGTACGTATGGTAAGAAGGCCACATTTTCTTGAGAGATAAGTTTCTAAATGCTAAAATCTCTATGAGCTTCCAACCTCCACCATGAGAACAACATGTTCAAGACAGTATTTTCTGGTAGCTTCAAGATAGCCTCACTTTGTCTAAACTGAGGTCCAGAATAGGGTATATGAGGTGCAATTGCCCTAGCTGATCACACCGATAGCCAGAAGCAGAAGCATCCAGAGACCCCACAGACGAGTAAGATAATACATTATGCCACCAATCTTAGGAGTGCTTTGTTATGTAGCATTATTGTGGCAATCACTGTGTTCAATTATACCAAATTGCATTAAAGTCAGAAATTGAAGCTTAAAGTCTTATGGAGGATTTTATTATAAGACAACATAGAGCAGCAGTCACAAAGCTTTTGGCTGAGCAGCAAAGTGTAATAAAAGTTTGAGCAACAAGTGAAAAAATGGAGATTTTGCGAGGAAAGTAGATTGGAGTTGAGATGTGATGTTTCGTTCTGTTTCGTTCAGTCGTTAAGTCACGTCTGACAATTTGCGACCTTATGGACTGCAGGGCTCCAGGCTTCCTGTCCTTCACAATCTGCTGGAGCTTGCTCAAACTCATGTCCATTGAGTCAGTGATGCCATCCAACTATCTCATACTCTGTCATCTCCTTCTCCTCCTGCTTTCAAACTTTCCCAGCATCAGGGTCTTTTCCAATGAGTTGGCTCTTCGCATTAGGTGGCCAAAGTATTGGAGTTTCAGCTTCAGCATCAGTCATTCTAACGAGTATTCAGGGTTGATTTCCTTTAGGATTAACTTGTTTGATCTCCTTGCAGTCCAAGGGACTCTCAAGAGTCTTCTCCAACACCACAGTTCGAAAGCATCAGTTCTTTGGTGCTCAGCCTTCTTTATAGTCCAACTCTCACATTTCTACTCTATTACTAGAAAAACCATAGCTTTGATTATATGGACATTTGTCAG